>SNQJ01S0198442.1:0-17178 GCA_010110895.2 Picea sitchensis
AAATATGGTACTACACATATTATAATATATTATCAAGGAAAAAACAAGCTAAATACAAATTGGACATTTGAAAAAACAATTACAAGTTAAATGAGTACATCAATAAAAAATAACATACTAACCTTGCAAGTTCAAAATCTGAGCTATGTAGATCGAGAATTGGATTTGTTCAACCGGTGGGTGACGGGAAATATAAACAACTCAAACAAAAGCCAAGAACAGTGTCACAACTATAGCAATTATGTCGCAAAGTCTCTTAAAGTCACGTATATATAGATAAAATAGTCAACTAGCCGTTAACACCGACCAATGAGATAGGCAAAATTTTCGTCACTATTGCCACGAAAGTTCGTCGCTATAGCGACGAAAATCCTGACTAGGTTAAATTAAAATTTCTGTAGATATTGCGACGAACTTGCATGGCAATATCGACGAAAATTCTGCCCTGTTTAAAAAAATGATGAAACTAGTGGAAGCGTGGAAAATTTTCATGGAATAATCCGCCCATATGTAGTAGTGTGATGTGGTAAATACTCACCCACTTCCCTCTAGACTGTAGTCTAACAGAGAAGATAACTTGCAATTACAAACATCACTTAGACAACAACCGAATACCATAGAGTGCCAACAATGCATGTCAATAAAGCTGCTATGGATAGCAGTATCAAAGTGAAGGAGGATGTTATCACATCAACATAAAGACTTACACCTCAAAACAAACTTCTAAATTAATAAAGTTTAAAGTCTAGGTGCAGAAAGTATGTCGTAAATTCCCTTTATTTTACAATAACATCACTTGAGTTAGAAATGAGGAGTGGGCTAACTCAGGAACACTCATCCCTCCCGAGTTACTTTTTCGACAGGTCCTCCAGTGGCTCCATTTTAAATTTCCAGCCAATCCAGAACCTTAATCGGTTTTCTGAGCATCTGGGTTGGTTTAAAATGGGACAAAGACCCTGAGCTAAGGTTTTCAAATGCATAGAACTTTGATCCATACGAGACTCAGACATCTCTTGAAAATCTGACCGGATTCAGGTCCATTTTTTTACCTAAAAAAAAGGTCTGTTTGCTCCCGAATTAGCCTACTCCAAGAAATAATGTTATTACAACACCCCAAAAACTCATAAACTCATATAAGTGTGTCATAGATTACCTTCGTTTCACAATAACATTACTTTTGTGAGACATAATGCTATTACATACACCCGAAGACTCATACAAGGGCTGTTTATGAACATCAACCCGAAAACTTCATAAACAAGCTGTTTATGAAATTTGTTTCCAAGGGCTGATACATTTTGCATTTACTTTTAACCCTAGCAACACAAAAGGAAAAGTGGGGTCACATGGGAATTGACAGCTATGCAAACCACGCGGATGAAGGCAATAACTTAGATGCACGTCTGTAAGTACTGCTCGTCAGACTCCGATAAATCCATTACCAAGTTTGACTGGTTTTTTGTCGCTTTCTCATTGGCTGCTCCACTTCACAGCTGGCGTTTTCTTTTCTGCCTGTTTAGGTGCACAGCTGACACTTTTTTTAATAACGGACAACTGGGCACGTCTTAGTACTCTCGAAGGATGCAACATCTTAGTAACGGACACTTTTTTTAATAACGGACAATAGCTGCCTGTTTAGGTGCCCTCTCGAAGGATGCAACATCTTAGTACTCGGAGTTTCGTTCGTGCAAAATTGCTAAAATCGCCACTGTCCAGCTACATTGCAGGGTACGTAGACAACCTCATATAACCGCAGTCCAGCGGTGTATTACAGTGCCACGGACTCTTCAATAAAAAATACACGACGGCTCCCTAAAACATTCTTATATTTTTTGGAGTTGAAAATATTTTAAGGTATGGTCGTTTCACTTAAATTATTGTATAATTCAACTTAAGGTATGAAGTTTGTTTTTAAAACAAATGGGTGGAGGAATTATAAATTGGTTTTTTAAATTCAAGTGGATGTTTTTTAAAAACTAATTCTTTTTGTTTTATAAAAGATTTTTATTAATTTTTTTTTATATATTATTAAAAGGTTTTTTAATTAAATTTTTTATCAATTATTTCTTCACATTATTTATAAAGCCTTGGTTACTATAAGTAGTGATTTGGGTATTAGTAGTTTCTTGTGCTAATGGCTAAGATGTCGAGTTAAAAGTTTGAACTTGAAAAGTTCAGCGGTAAAAACAATTTTGAGCTCTCGAAGCTTAAGATGCGGGATTTACTGGTGCAACAAGGGTTGCAAAAAGCATTGGCATGCAAATCAAAGAAACCAATAGCCATGATGAAATGGAAATGGGAAGATCCGGATGCAAAAGCTCTTAGTACCATTCGTTTATGTCTAGCGGACGAGGTTCTGTTTAATATCATAGGAGAGGATACAACATCAGGCTTATGGAGCAAGTTGGAAAGTCTATATATGATGAAGTCCTTGACAAGCAGAATTTACTTGAAGAGACGATTGTACAGTTTGCGGATGAAAGAAGGTACAAAAGTTGTTGACCATTTAAATACCTTCAATACCCTTATAGTTTGATTGACTAGTATGGAAGTTAAATTCGAAGATGATGATAAGGCTATTACACTATTGTGTTTGTTGCCTGAGTCTTAGGATAATCTAGTCACCTCTATTAGCTTTAGCTCAACAGATTTTTTAGATTATGACTCTGTTGTGGGAGATTTGTTGGCTGAGAAGATGAGGAGAAAATCTAGTAAAGAAACCTCAACTTCAGAGGCGATGATGTTCAGAGGTCGAACTGAAGAGAAGAATGAGAGAAGTTTTTCTCGATCTAAGTCAAGACACAGAAAGGGTAAAGAAAAATGTTGGTACTGTGGCAAAACAGGACATCTCAAGAAAGATTGTTGGAAGAAAAAGGAATTTGAGGAAAAGTCTACGAAGGAAGCAAATTTGGTTGTAATTAATTCAGGTATGATTGATCAAGTTTTATCTGTTTCTAATCATTTACAATATCAAGAAGAATGACAGTTAGATTTAGGTGCCTTCCACCACATGTGCTCACATAGAAATTGGTTCATTTCTTACCAATCTGTTGATGAGGGTGTAGTGTTTATGGGAAATGGTATTCGTTGTAAAATTGTTGGGGTTGGCAATATTAGAATCAAGATGTTCAATGATATTCTTAGGGAATTAACGGATGTTAGATATGTAACTGAGCTTAGATCAAATTTGATTTCATTGGGAGTGTTGGATACTTGTGGATATAAATATATAGGTCAAGGTGGAGCACTCACAGTGTCGAAAGGTAGTTTAGTCGTGATGAAGGCAACGAAGGTTGATAACCTTTATAAGATGGAAGGCAGTACTGAAGTAGCATCTGAAGTGACAGATGTATCTTCTTGTTTATGGCAGAAGCATCAAGGTCATAAAAGTAAGAAAGAATTGTAGGCACTGGTAAATGGTAAATCATTTCCAGACTTAAAATCTTTGTTTCTAAATTCCCGCTTGTTTTATATCTCTACAAGTTATGATGGTGGTATAAAGGGATGTTGTGTGTGGGATCCTACTTCTCACAAGATCATCATTGACGAAGATATTGTATGTATGGAACAACCAAAAGAGTTGATTCAAGATCACAACTATAAAAAAAATTGTATGCTAGATAATTCATTGTATGGCCTATTGGTACCCAGGCCAATATACAAGATGTTTGAATCCTTCATAGTGAGTCATAATTTTTCAAAGGGTAGGAATGACTATACGGTTTATAGTACATTCTTAGTCTTGATGTTCTTTGCTGATAATATGCTTGATTCAAGCCGAAGCATGGATAAAATCAGTAAGAAAATGACTCAGGTGGACATGACAATTCAAATGAGGGATCAAGGAGCAACAAAACAAATTATGGGCATGGAAGTACATAGAGATGGTAATGGTAAGTTGTGGTTGGAGTTCAGTATGAACATTCTAAAATCAGTTTTTCTCCCTGTTTCTTTCCATTATAAGTTTTCTTCAAGCATAGGGCATGTCTATAAAGAAGAAAATGTTATGTCTCGTGTTAGTTCAGTAGGAGGTCTGGTGTATGTGATGAAATGGTTAAGATCAGATGTTTCACATGCTAATGATGTTGTCAGATAGGTGACAGATTCAGGTGTTGCAGTGAAATGGGTGCTTCAACATTTGAGAAGCACAAATGTCACCTATAATGGTTACATTGAGATAGTCTGTGATAATTGTAATGCATATTTTACAGGTGTTTTGGATAAGAGGATATTTATCACTAAATATGTCTCACAACACAGTTGTGGAAGACATGTTGGAGGTGGAGTGACCCCTCATGAAATCCAAACTCGTGCAAGGTACACATGCAAGATCATGAAACCAGTTTTATTAGAGAAGTTGTAGTGGTGGTTGGATTATCTTGGCTTGCAGAAAAGGTGATGAACAAAGGAAGGAGCAATATATCATGTTAATTGTTGTCAAGGTGGAGATTGTTGGGATTTGGTGACAACGAATTCCTCTAATGATAGATATGGATCATATTATTCTGCGTTGGTTACAACCAAATAGACCAAGTTAGAATATGGATAGGGATTGCATTTAATAATCAGTTTCTTGTGTGAATGTATAAATTCATGTAAGACCATAGAGAAAGAATGACTGAGTGTGAGAGACAGAGTGAGAACTTACAAATCTGATGTAATCTCCATTATCTTCATAATAAGACAATCGATGCCTATGCTTAGTGGACGTAACCCAATGTTGAGGTGAACCACATGAAATATCTGTGTTCCTTATGTGTGTGATTTTTAATTATCATATGTGAATTGTGTTTTCCGCATTAACAATTCTAACAACTGGTATCAGAGCTGGTTGGAGGAGAGAGGTGTCCAGGGCATCAAATTTCAAAGGAGCAAGAACATCTGTGTGACATGCGTCGATTTTTACATCGTTGCAGTCCCTCCTCTCAAAGGGTGTGACATCTTAGTAGTCGGACTTTCATTCATGCAAAATTGCTAAAATCGTCGCGGTTCAGCCACATTGCAGGGTGCATAGACAACCTCATATAGCCACAGTCCAACTGTGTATTACAGTGCGATGACTCCGCACTCCAAGTGTATCGTGAGCTATGGACTCACCGCACTCCATTGGTGACATGAGCTTTGGACTCGCCGCACTCCAGTGGTGACATGAGTTGCGAACTCTTAAATAAAAAATACATGACTACTCCCTAAAACATTTGTATATTTTTTGGAGTTGAAAATATTTTAAGGTATGGTCGTTTCACTTAAAGTATGGTATAATTCAACTTAAGGTATGAAGTTTGTTTTTAAAACAAACGGGTGGAGGAATCAAAAAGTAGTTTTTTAAATTCAAGTGGATGTTTTTTAAAAAGTAAATCTTTTTGTTTTATAAAATATTTTTATTAAACCTTTTTTATATATTATTAAAAGGTATTTTAATTAAACTTTTTACCAATCATTCCTCCACATTATTTTTAAAGCCTTGGTTATTATAAGTAGTGATTTGGGCACTAAGAGTTTTTTGTGCTAATGGCTAAGATGCAGAGTTCGAAGTTTGAAGTTGAAAAATTCAGTGGTAAAAACAACTTTGAGCTCTGGAAGCTTAAGATGCAGGATTTACTGGTGCAACAAGGGTTTCAAAAAGCATTGGCAGGCAAGTCAAAGAAACTAGTAACCGTGACGGAATGGGAATGGGAAGATCTGGATGCAAAATCTCTAAGTACCATTCGTTTATGTATGGCGGATGAGGTTCTGTTTAATCTCGTAGGAGAGGATACAACATCAGGCTTATGGATCAAGTTGGAAAGTCTATATATGACGAAGTCCTTGACAAGCAAAATCTACTTGAAGAGATGGTTGTACAGTTTGCGGATGAGAGAAGGTACAAAAGTTGTTGACCATTTAAATACCTTCAATACCCTTATAGTTCAATTAACTAGTATGGAAGTTAAATTCGAAGATGGGGATAAGGCTATTACACTATTGTGTTCGTTGCATGAGTCTTGGGATAATCTAGTCACCTCTATTAGATTTATCTCAACAAATGTTTTAGATTATGACTTTGTTGTGGGAGCTTTGTTGGTTGAGGAGATGAGGAGAAATCTAATAAAGAAACATCAACTTCAGAGGTGATGTTGGTCATAGGTCAAACTAAAGAGAAGAATGAGAGACGTTTTTCTTGATCTAAGTCAAGACACAGGAAGGGTAAAGCAAAATGCTGGTACTATGGAAAAACATGACATCTCAACAAATATTGTTGGAAGAGAAAGGAATATGAGGAAAACTCTACGAAGGAGGAAAATTTGGTTGTAACAAATTCGTATGATTGATCAAGTTTTATTCGTTTCTAATAATTTACAATATCAAGAAGAATGATAGTTAGATTCAAGTGCCTCCCACCACATATGTTCACATAGAAATTGGTTCATTTCTTACCAATCTGTTGATGAGGGTGTAGTGTTTATGGGAAATGGTATTCACTGTAAAACTGTTGGGGTTGACAATATTAGAATCGGGATGTTTGATGGTATTGTTAGGGAATTAATGGATGTTAGATATGTACCTGAGCTTAAATAAAATTTGATTTCATTGAGAGTGTTGGACTCTTGAGGATATAAGTATACAGGTCAAGGTGGAGCACTCACAGTGTCAAAAGGTAGTTTAGTAGTGAAGAAGGAAACAAAGGTTGATAACATATGTAAGATGGAAGGAAATATTGAAGTAGCATTTGAAGTGACAAATGTATCTTCTTGTTTATGGTAGAATCATCAAAGTCATAGGAGAAAGAAAAAATTGCAGGTACTGGTAAATGGTAAATCATTTCTAGACTTAAAATCTTTGTGTCTAAATTCCTTCTTGTTTTATATCTCTGCAAGTTATGATGGTGGTATAAAGGGATGTTGTCTGTGGGATCCTACTTCTCACAAGGTCATCATTGATAGAGATATTGTATGTATGGAACAACCAAAAGGGTTGATTCAAGATAGCAACGGTAAATTTGTTTGCATGCTAGATAATTTATTGTATGGACTATTGGTACCTAGGAAAATATACAAGATGTTTGAATCCTTCATAGTGAGTCAGAATTTTTCAAAGGGTAGGAATGACTACATAGTTTATAGTACATTCAAAGTTTTGATGTTCTTTGTTGATAATATGCTTGATGCAAGCCGAAGCATGGATAAAATTAGTAAGAACATGACTCAGGTGGACATGACAATTCAGATGAGGGATCAAGGAGTAGAAAAACAAATTATGGGCATGGAAGTTCATAGATATGGTAATGGTAAGTTGTGGTTGGAGTTTAGTATGAACATTGTAAAAACAGTGTTTATCCATGTTTCTTTCCATTATAAGTTTTCTTCAAGCATAGGGTCTATCTATAAAGAAGAAAAAAGTTATGTCTCGTGTAAGTTCAGTAGGAGGTTTGTTGTATGTGATGAAATCGTTAAGATCAGATGTTTCACATGCTAATGATGTTGTCAGAGACATGACAGATTCAGGTGTTGCAGTGAAATGGGTGCTTCAACGTTTGAGAAGCACAAATGTCACCTATAATGGTTACAATGATATAGTCTGTGATAATTGTAATGTATATTTTACAGGTTTTTTGGATAGGAGGAGATCTATCACTAAATATGTCTCACAACACAGTTGTGGAAGACATGTTGGAGGTGGAGTGACTGCTCATGAAATCCAATCTCTTTCAAGGCACACATGTGAGATCATGAAACCAGTTTTATTAGAGAAGTTGCAATGGTGCTTGGCTTCTCTTGGCTTGCAGAAAAGGTGATGAACAAAAGGAAGGAGCAAGGTATCAGGTTAATTGTTTTCAAGGTGGAGATTGTTGGGATTTGGTGACAACGAATTCCTCTAATCATAGATCTAGATCCTATTATTCTGCGTTGGTTACAACCAAATAGACCAATTTATAATATGGATAGGGATTGCATTTAATAATCAGTTTCTTGTGTGAATGTATAAATTCATGTAAGCCCGTAGAGGCAGAATGACTGAGTGTGAGAGACATAGTGAGAACTTGCAAATCTGATGTAATCTCCATGATCTGAATAATAAGACAACCGATGCCTATGATTGGTGGACATACCCAACATTTGGGTGAACCACGTGAAATCCCTGTGTTCTTTATGTGTGTGATTGTTAATTATCATATGTGAATTTTGTTTTCCGCATTAAAAATTCTAACAAGTGGTATCCGATCTGGTTGGAGGATAGAGGTGTCCAGGGATTCAAATTTTGGAGGAGCAACAACATCTATGTGAGGTGCATCAATTTATACATTTTCGCAGGCCCCTCCTCTCGAAGGGTGCGATGTCTTAGTACTCAGAATTTTGTTCGTGCAAATTGCTAAAATCGTCGTGGTCGAGTTGCATTGCAGGGTGCGTAGACAACCTCATATAGCCACAGTCTAGCTATGTATTATAGTGGGATGACTCTGCACTCCAAGTGTATCGTGAGCTATAGACTCACCACACTCCAGTGGTGGCATGAGCTCCAGACTCTTAAATAAAAAATACGCGACGACTCCGTAAAACATTCGTATATTTTTTGGAGTTGAAAATATTTTAAGGTATGGTCATTTCACTTAAAGTATGGTATAATTCAACTTAAGGTATAAAGTTTGTTTTTAAAACAAGTGGGTGGAGGAATTAAAAATTGGTTTTTTAAATTCAAGTGGATGTTTTTTAAAAAGTAACTCTTTTTGTTTTATAAAAGATTTTTATTAAACCTTTTTTATATATTATTAAAAGGTTTTTTAATTAATCGTTTTACCAATCATTCCTCGACATTATTTTTAAAGCCTTGGTTATTATAAGCAGTGATTTTGGCATTAGGATTTTTTTTTGCTAATGGATAAGATGCAGAGTTCGAAGTTTGAAGTTGAAAAGTTCAGCGATAAGAACAACTTTGAGCTCTTGAAGCTTAAGATGTGGGATTTACTAGTGCAACAAGGGTTGCAAAAAGCATTGGAAGGCAAGTCAAAGAAACCAGGAGCCATGACAGAATGGGAATGGGAAGATCTGGATGCAAAGGCTCTTAGTACCATTTGTTTATGTCTGGCGGATGAGGTTATGTTTAATATCGTAGGAGAGGATACAACATCAAGCTTATGGAGCAAGTTGGAAAGTCTATATATGACGAAGTCCTTGACAAGCAGAATCTACTTGAAGAGACGGTTGTATAGTTTACATATGAAAGAAGGTACAAAATTCGTTGATCATTTAAATACCTTCAATACCCTTATAGTTCAAGTGACTAGTATGGAAGTTAAATTTGAAGATGAGGATAAGGCTATTACACTATTGTGTTCGTTGCCTGAGTCTTGGGATAATATAGTCACCTCTATTAGCTTTAACTCAACAGATGTTTTAGATTACGACTCTGTTGTGGGAGCTTTGTTGGCTGAGGAGATGAGGACAAAATCTAGTAAAGAAACCTCAACTTGATAGGTGATGCTGGTTAGAGGTCGAACTAAAGAGAAGAATGAGAGAAGTTTTTCTTGATCTAAGTCAAGACAAATAAAGTGTAAAGTAAAATGATGGTACTGTGGAAAAAGATGACATCTCAAGAAAGATTGTTGGAAGAGAGAGGAATATGAGGAAAACTCTACGAAGGAAGTGTTAACAACATAACAATTATACATGAAATACGAGTTTTAGATTTAGAAGGGGAATAAAGCAGTGTAGCGACATGGCGTGATTTGGAGGATCAGGTCACATATGGTGGCATGTGGAAAAATATAGTAGAGGCGCGAAAGGAAAGACCCGACAGATCGTAGATTTCGAAGCGGCCTAGATCAACGACCGAGACCCATATCGGGTAGTGAAATAACACGAAGTTTAATTATGTGAAGGCCGGCCAAGGAAAAATACTGTGGTTTCATTTATGGATGCGTTGCACCCTCAGAGGCACATCGGGGAGAAAAGCGTTCTACCTAAAATCATTTTCTCCAACCCCTAATGTCACGTGTAGAAAAATCATTCGATATGTGTCATTCCCACATATTGCATACAAAAAGGGAAGAGTCAATGACTAATTCATTCACATCAGCATCGCCAGAAGGATGATATGGAGGATAATCATTTTGAAGCTAACAATCGAGTGTGATAGGCTGTAATTCGGAAAATCGCCAACAGTCTATGATTAAAAACTTGATGACTATTGCTCTTCAAAATATGGATGGCATTATTATGCTTCGAGCAATCAACGCTTCATTCATAAGTAGAGTAATTGGATCAACTTCCTAAATTATGTGAAGTTAAGGAAGATGAAAATTGTGTTTTCTGCAAAACTGGGAGACATGGACCAGGCCGATCAAACAACATCCTATGAAACAGGATTTTCAACTAACATGGAAAATCCATCGATGAGTAAGAAAGATAAGTCGATTGCACAGATACTAGCAACCAAATTCCATACTGACCCTATGACAGAACCAAAATCAGAGGTTAGATTAAATCCTATCATGAGGGATTTAATCATCAACAAACACGTGGACAAGCTCTATAAATGAGTAGTAAAGGGGAAGTAGAGCAAGCGACAGAAAACAAGAGTTAGAGCTGAGGTGGTCGAAAGCGTTGGGGAAAATCAACCAGTTCGATTGAACACTCTGAAAGAAGAAATCGCCAAGTTGGAATAAGTTCTCAAGTTGAAATGAGTACGTTTCATAAAATTTTGGAAATATGGCGTTCAATGAAAAAGCATTAGATATGTCAGATCCATTTATAACGCTCCCTATAAAGTAGGATAATAGATGTTATGCATTACTCTTTTGTGTAACCGATCTCTATCTTTAGACTGTGGGGAAGTTAAGTCGTTTGGAATCTCGCATGTAAATTTTCTATATATATTATTCCAAGGATAAAGAAAAGAGGGAAGGAGGAGGGGGCCTGCCCTCGTTGCAGGTAGAGTTTGTAAAATCATAGAGCCAAATTGAATGTATGATGCAAAAACAATTTTTGAACTGTTTATGAAAATATTCTATTCGGCTGCGATATGAGTTCTGTCTTCTTTCATAGTGTGTGTTTCTTGTGTCTTTAAAATTCCATTTGCAATTTTCTCTTTTAAATTGGAGAGTTAAAAGTTCAAAATTCGTCTGATGATGCTCTAGACTTAGCAATTTAAATTCATGTGATTCTCTTCTCAACTATTTTAGAATTCATTTTAATATGCTCTGAAGCAGTTATGTGTTTTCCTTTTCTTCTTTTGCCATGCAAATTTCAATTTGAAAACTTAGACTCATTGCCTCACTTAGCCTTTCTCCTCTAGATAGTTATAATGACCTGCCACTACATTATTCATTTCTGACTCCATAGCCCAAATGTCACCCCCACTTCTTCAGCTACTTTATAATACCCCCCAAACAAACCAAATCTAGCCAATTATTTCCAAAGAAATACCAAGTGACATGAGAGAGCCCTCTCTGAGTTGAGCAGGCTAGTGCCCAGCTCTAAATTTGGTTGAAACAGTTACCTCTGTCGTTTGTCTATCAACTGAACAAAATTTACAGAGTGCTAACATTTTAGTGTCATTATCGGGGACGAAATTAAAAAAAATTCCCTGAGAAAGAACAACATGGTTGAGTGCTAAGGTCTGAGAGTAGCAGACACTTAGGCACATAGTGGTTGTATTCCTGCTCTGGCTACTCCACACATCAAAAATTAGTTTGGAGGTGATTCCATTGGAAGAAGAATCCAAAAATTCAAATCTTCAATGGTGACTCCACTTCACAGCTGGCGTTTTCTTTTTTGCCTGTTTAGGTGCACAGTTGGCACTTTTTTTAATAATGGACAACTAGGCATGCCAACTATTTTGTTAAATCTTGTCCCACATGCAAGACCGAATCATTTGATAAAATTGTTGTTTATCATAAGATTGTGGTATACACAATGTGTATACAATTTTTCCAACGGTTGTTCAAACTTTAACAGAATGTAAAAATCTTCTCTTCCCTCGCCCGAATGAGCGAAAAACATATACTCATAGATTATATGTTTTCTGTGTTAATATTTCCCAACTTTGAGAACTGTATTCACATGGAAAACATAGTCATAAAATATGCATCCATCATGACAATCTAGCATTTCGTTGTCTGAGTGATGGGGAGCGACTGGACTTTCAGAGGTCCGTATAAAATTTGGCGTTTTAATAATTTCTTCATTGTAAAGAACAATAAATAGTGACAGCTTTCCTAATGATGGCCACCATTCCAATCTCATTGTCAAATGGTTAACTATCTTGAAATGACATGAGTGAATTAACAGAAACAGGTGAAGTACAAAATGCGTTAGTTAGATTCTATCACACAATGCCTCCAAAAACTCCATGAAAGTACAAATTAGCACTACAAACCAAGTTTCCCTGCTCAAAATACGGTAGGTGTATTACCTAATGGATTGTTCTACTACAAAATATAAAGTAACAAGATATAAAAGTATCCTAAATACTAATAATTTAAAGTTATCAATTATGGCTCTTCTGGAGTGGCCGAGGTTAACTCCATTGGCACAACAGGTCGTCCATTTGTTGATGCACGAACATGTGGAGTTCAACCCAATTGGTGCTTTAAATCTTCAATATCCCATAACCACTTGGAATGTGGTATAAATTCATGTAAGTCCATAGAGGCATAATGACTGAGTGTGAGAGACAGAGTGAGAACTTGCAAATCTGATGTAATCTCCATGATCTGAATAATAAGACAATTGATGCCTATACTTGGTGGACGTAGCCCAACGTTTGGGCGAACCACGTGAAATCCATGTGTTCCTTATGTCTATGATTGTTAATTATCATATGTGAATTGTGTTTTCAGCATTAACAATTCTAACAAGTGGTATCAAAGTTGGTTGGTTGGAGGAAAGAGGTGTCCAGGGCGTCAAATTTCGGAGAAACAACAACATTTCTATGCGTCGATTTCTACATCGCTGCAGGTCCCTCCTCTCGAAGGATGCAACGTCTTAGTACTCAAAGTTTCGTTCGTGAAAAATTGCTAAATTCGCCACTGTCCAGCTACATTGCAGGGTACGTAGACAACCTCATATAACCGCAGTCCAGCTGTGTATTACAGTGCCACAGACTCTTAAATAAAAAATACACGACGACTGCCTAAAACATTCTTATATTTTTTTGAGTTGAAAATATTTTAAGGTATGGTCATTTCACTTAAAGTATGGTATAATTCAACTTAAGGTATGAAGTTTGTTTTTAAAATAAACTGGTGGAGGAATTTAAAATTGGTTTTTTAAATTCAAGTGGATGTTTTAAAAAAAAAAATATTTTGTTTTATAAAAGATTTTTACTAAGCCTTTTTTATATATTATTAAAGGGTTTTTTAATTAAACGTTTTATCAATCATTTCTTCACATTATTTATAAAGACTTGGTTATTATAAGTAGTGATTTGGGTATTAGGATTTTTTTGTGCTAATGGCTAAGATGTCGAGTTAGAAGTTTGAACTTGAAAAATTCAGCGATAAAAACAACTTTGAGCTCTCGAAGCTTAAGATGTGAGATTTACTGGTGCAACAAGGGTTGCAAAAAGCATTGGCATGCAAATCAAATAAGCCAATAGCCATGACAGAACGGGAATGGGAAGATCTAGATGCAAAAGATCTTATTACCATTCATTCATGTCTGACGGACGAGGTTCTGTTTAATATCATAGGAGAGGATACAACATCAGGCTTATGGAGAAAGTTGAAAATTCTATATATGATGAAGTCCTTGACAAGCAGAATCTACTTGAAAAGACAATTGTATAGTTTGTGGATGAAAGAAGGTACAAAATTTGTTGACCATTTAAATGCCTTCAATACCCTTATAGCTCAATTGACTAGTATGGAAGTTAAATTCAAAGATGATGATAAGGATATTACACTATTGTGTTTGTTACCTGAGTCTTAGGATAATCTAGTCACCTCTATTAGCTTTAGCTCAACAGATTTTTTAGATTATGACTCTATTGTGGGAGCTTTGCTAGCTGAGGAGATGAGGAGAAAATCTAGTAAAGAAACCTCAACTTCAGAGGCGATAATGGTCAGAGGTCGAACTAAAGAGAATAATGAGAGAAGTTTTTTCTCGATCTAAGTCAAGACACAGAAAGGGTAAAGAAAAATGTTGGTGCTATGGAAAAACATGACATCTCAAGAAAGATTGTTGTAAGAGAAAGGAATCCGAGGAAAATTCTACGAAGGAAGAAAATTTGGCTGTAACAAATTCAGGTATGATTGATCAAGTTTTATTCGTTTCTAATAATTTACAATATCAAGAAGAATGACAGTTAGATTGAGGTGCCTTCCACCACATGTGCTCACATAGAAATTGGTTCATTTCTTACCAATCTGTTGATGAGGGTGTAGTGTTTATGGGAAATGGTATTTGCTGTAAAATTGTTGGGGTTGACAATATTA
The DNA here is from genome assembly GCA_010110895.2 of Picea sitchensis. NCBI lineage: Eukaryota > Viridiplantae > Streptophyta > Pinopsida > Pinales > Pinaceae > Picea > Picea sitchensis. Next base: position 14,414 of record SNQJ01S0198442.1, read on the forward strand.
GAATCAGGATGTTCGATGGTATTGCCAGGGAATTAATGGATGTTATATATGTAATTGAGCTTAGATCAAATTTGATTTCATTGGGAGTGTTGGAATCTTGTGGATATAAATATACAGGTCAAGGTGGAGCACTCATAGTGTTGAAAGGTAGTTTGGTCGTGATGAAGGCAACGAAGGTTGATAACCTTTATAAGCTGGAAGGCAATACTGAAGTAGCATCTAACAAGTGTATCTTCTTGTTTATGGAAGAAGCATCAAGGTCATAAAAGTAATAAATAATTGCAGGTACTGGGAAATGGTAAATCATTTCCAGACTTAAAATCTTTGTTTCTAAATTCCTGCTTGTTTTATATCTCTACAAGTTATGATGCTGGTATAAAGGGATGTTGTGTGTGGGATCCTACTTCTCACAAGATCATCATTGACAGAGATATGGTATGTATGGAACAACCAAAAGAGTTGATTCAAGATCACAAAAGTAAATGTTTTTGTATGCTAGATAATTCATTGTATGGCCTATTGGTACCCAGGCCAATATACAAGATGCTTGAATCTTTCATAGTGAGTTAGGATTTTTCAAAGGGTAGGAATGACTATATGGTTTATAGTACATTCTCAATCTTGATGTTATTTGTTGATAATATGCTCGATTCAAACCGAAGCATGGATAAAATCAGTAAGAAAATGACTCACATGGACAAGACAATTTAAATAAGCGATCCAGGAGCAACAGAACAAATTATGGGCATGGAAGTACATAGAGATGGTAATGGTAATTTGTGGTTGGAGTTCAGTATGAACATTCTAAAATCAGATTTTCTCCCTGTTTCTTTCCATTATAAGTTTTCTTCAAGCATAGGGCATGTCTATAAAGAAGAAAAGGTTATGTCTCGTGTAAGTTCAGTAGGAGGTCTAGTGTATGTGATGAAATGGTTAAGATAAGATGTTTCACATGCTAATGATGTTGTCAGATAGGTGACAGATTCAAGTGTTGTAGTGAAATGGGTGCTTCAGCATTTGAGAAGCACAAATGTTACCTATAATGGTTACATTGAGATAGTCTGTGATAATTGTAATGTATATTTTACAGGTGTTTTGGATAATAGGAGATCTATCACTAAATATGTCTCACAACACAGTTGTGGAAGACATGTTGGAGGTGGAGTGACCCCTCATGAAGTCCAAACTCGTGGAAGGCACACATGCGAGATCATGAAACCAGTTTTATTAGAGAAGTTGTAATGGTGGTTGGCTTCTCTTGGCTTGCAGAAAAGGTGATGAACAAAGGAAGGAGCAAGGTATCAGGTTAATTATTGTCAAGGTGGAGATTGTTGGGATTTGGTGACAACAAATTCCTCTAATGATAGATCTGGATCCTATTATTCTAGGTTGGTTACAACCAAATAGACCAAGTTAGAATATGGATAGGGATTGTATTTAATAATCAGTTTCTTTTGTGAATGTATAAATTCATGTAAGACCATAGAGAAAGAATGACTGAGTGTGAGAGACAGAGTGAGAACTTGCAAATCTGATGTAATCTCCATTATCTGAATAATAAGAAAACCGATGCCTATGCTTAGTGGGCATAGCCCAATGTTGGGGTGAACCACATGAAATACCTGTGTTCCTTATGTGTGTGATTTTTAATTATCATATGTGAATTTTGTTTTCCACATTGACAATTATAACAAGTGGTATCAGAGCTCGTTGGAGGAGAGAGGTGTCTAGGGCATCAAATTTCATAGGAGCAAGAACATTTGTGTGATGTGTGTTGATTTCTACATTGTCGCAAGTCCGTCCTCTCAAAGGGTGTGATGTCTTAGTAGTCGGAGTTTCATTCGTGCAAAATCACTAAAATCGTCGCGGTTGAGCCGCATTGCAGGGTGCATAGACCTTGGAATTTTCACTATAAATTATTTTCTACAACGTTTCTGAAGGAATGGCTTGGAGGATTTTTAGTATACTGATCAAGGTACGTTGGGTTCAAAATTTAGCTCCTGAGGCCATATACTTTCGGAGATACAACCTGTACAAGATAGGGTTCTGGAATCGTCCTGAATTGAGTCATTGCGGAATTTTCCCTATAAAAAAGTTTTTGTAATGTTTCAGACCTTGAGCTCCAGAGGCTATTTACAAAAATTAGAAAGGTATCTATGGTAAAACATTTAGGTTCTGGGTCATCATAAATTTATAGATACACCCTGTGTAAGATAGGGTATCTGACTAGTCCTATTGACTAGTCTCAAGAAGGTGTTCCAGGTAAAACACTCATAACTTCTTCCTAGAGTATCCAAATTGGGTGGGATTGGTTGCATTGGATCATCAAAAATTTTTAGTATTTCTGGTGTGAGTTTTAGAATTTTATATCAGTTATTTTTTGCGAGGCACACTATACAAGTGAGATCTCCTGGAAAGGCAAAAAATCGACAAGTTGTGGAAAAGTTACCGTAAATTCCACTTGGCACAACCAATTTTGATTAGACCTGTGGCATTGTAGAGAAGACATATTAGAGAAATACATAAAACAAATTTTCATACCCAGAAGGGCCAAAACTTGGGAGATACAATAGAATAAATATTGTCTAGCAGAACCACCTCAAAATCAAGGTTCAAAAGTGATACTTGGCCAACATGCCACCCAAAAAGGGAACTTCTACACCAAATAAACCTCCAGAAAATCCTTCTTGGACTCTTGATGAAGGTGAAGAAATGTGTAGGGACATAAATGAACTAAAAAATAAGATGGATTCAATGGAATCTAA
>SNQJ01S0198443.1:0-15281 GCA_010110895.2 Picea sitchensis
CTAACTTTTGCTAGATACCCTGACTTTTTCTCATGGCTCACAAGGTTTGACTAGGCTCATAGAGGTTGTATGTTCCCCTTGAATTTTTCAATAGTATGTCTATGCTCACAGAGGTTGTACGTTCCCCTTGACTTTTGCACTAGACTGTCTATGCTCACAGAGGTTGTACGTTCCCCTTGACTTTTTCATTAGACTCACATAGCATATGATTTGTCTCGACTTTTGGTTTGACTCATAGAGGTTGTCCATTCCCCCTAGCTTTTGTCAATACCTCACAAGATTGGTTGATTCTCCAAATCTCCCTGGCTAGCCTTAGGGTGGCCCATATGGCCTCTCATTGGATAATGACTATCGATGCTTCCAAATTTAACTCTCTCCTTGTGGCTCAAATTGTAGGCTAACGATTACCTAGTTTGAGAGATCCATGATGCCATAAGGGCATAGTGAGACACATGCTCACGAATATTCTAAGGGGTGTGCAATAAGGTAGGTTCCTTATTCTTTAGAGTCCCTTAGTCTCTCACAAGGTCGTTTGAATGGAATATTGACTCCAAGGGTTGGACAACTATCAAAACTGATCAAAGGAGAATGGAACCCTTGGAGCATGTAGTGTGTCTTGAAGAGCACATCATGTAATTAAAAATTGAGTCAAAGGGAAAGTGGCAACCTTGGAGCATGTAGTGCATCTTAAAGGGAACGCCATGGAAATAAAACATGTGTCAATGAACCTAGGTGCCTAGAAAAAAATAATTTGTTTTTACATTGTCGGACTTAAAATAATTGTTAAATGGGTAATTTTAATTAATTATAAAATCTCCTTAAAAATTCTAAGACTAGTTTAAAATTTTGATTTTAAGTCTAAAGTGGGTAAAAAGACTAAAAATAAATTTTAAATTAAATAAATGGGGGATGAAGAAAAATCAAGTTAGGAATTAAAAGAGTAAAGATTATATCTAAGTATTTAATTACATATATGTGTGCATGAGAATACCAAATTGGAAATTAAGATATGAAAGGAAATAAATGTAAAAATAATGTGTAAGTATAGAAAGGAATCTAGAGTCTAGTTGACACTAATCTAACTAGAGAATAATCCTATTTTAACTCAACATGGATTTAAAAAGGGGTTAGTCATAAATTGGGAATAAAGGAATAAAAGACAACTAGGAGTGATTTAAGGAGCACTTTTAGGAGATGTGAGGGTAATTGACTTATAATTAAATTGAGGTTTGAAAATTTCTTGCGCAACTATGGGAGAGGGTGACAAGTGTACGGGGGGGATAATTATAAATTAATTAATAAAAAAGAGAATTAAATGACTTAGAGGAATGTGTCATGAAGAAAACTCCTATAAAGGAAATGGTAAAGAGGGAAATTGGATCACACGGGTTATTGGTAAAGTTATGCTGTCGAAATTTATTTGACTAGTTTTACTTGTGAGAGTTGGGATACCCATCTTGAGAGGGAGTGGTAGCTTTCCGTTACAAGGAAAGATGGGAGCTATATTATTTTTTTGTCTTGTGTGTGTGGCCCCTTTGTGATTCTGGGGGCTAAGGGGGAAGAAGAGTATCGCTAGTGTTGGTTGGGAGGTACAGGTGAGGTCTCAACAATTAGAAAGCAGGAGAAAGGAGGAAACACAAGTTTTCGAAGAACATCATCAACTCCATATTCATCGTTGGTTATGGTCTTTTTATTGAAATTTGTAATTGCATTTGGATTAATTTGTAAAATCGATTTTTTTTTTACCTAGCGTAACTGTGTGAGATCTTAAGATGAAGAGACAAGATCCTAGATTCTTTTACAGATGCTATAGGCAGACCGCTAATAATATCACCATCGTTTTAATTTAAATTTGTGCTTGAATTATACACATATAAATTATTGATCATGTCATTTTTAATTTAAATATGAGCTTGACTGTATACACATATAAATGTTTGATCACACCATTTTTAATCTAAATATAATCTTGAATGCATATACATAAATGATTGATCACGTCATTTTTAATTAAAATATGAACGTGAATGTATACACATATAAATGTTGATCAGACCATTTTTAATTTAATTCTGAACTTGAATGTATGCACATAAGAATGTCTAATCTCTGCCATTTTAATTTAAACTTGATTTTTTCCAAAACGAATTTCACTCTAGTGAGATCACTTCCAATGGTGGCTTCTCACCTTAAGTTTCCTTAATGTCTAGTGTATTCGTTGCTTCAAATTTGTTTATTGATTATCCACTATGGGATTTCCTTAAACGCTTAGTGTATTCGCTACTCAAATTTGTTTATTGATTACCCACTCTGGGATTTCCTTAAACGCCTGGTGTATTCCCTTCTCGAATTGTTATTGATTAACAATTGGGGGTTTTCATTAATGCCTTGTCTATTCACTTCCTTGAAATGTTTATTGATTATCCACTATGGGATTCCCTTAATGCCTAGTGTATTTGTTTTCTCCATAAAAAAATTTCTCTCCGATGAGATCGCTTCCAACCCAAAAACAATTTATCTAGAACTTCTTTAAAATTGTCAATTGATCATACCTCATTTTCCCAATCGAATTTCTCATTGATGAGATCATTGGGTATCTCGGATTCAATTTTGATCTACTTTTTAACCATATCGCCTTGTTTTCCCTCTACATCTATGGATCGAATTTTTCACAGGTACGTTGCGTTGGTTTTTATTTGGCTACGACTGTGAGATCGAATTTGTTGATGCTTTGTTGTTATCTTGGGAACATGATTCATCAGTTGTTCCTCTAAAATTAAAATTCATCTCTAAGTCAGAATTTCATTGCTCTTTACTAGAACTGTTGACACCTCACTTGGCTTGTCACTTAGCGCCTAATGTATTCGAGATTGGGTATTAACCTGTGTTCTATGGTTCCACACCTTTTTTGGACATGGGATATTGAGATATGCCTTGAGTTTGACTTTTTCATCATTCCTTGTGGGATCCTTCACTTATATGATGCTTGTGTGAGTGCTACTCATAGTTTCCTGGACTCTTGCTGCTTGCGACATTGATGTGCCTAGCACTCAGTTATATCACTAAATATAGGGATCAATGAGAGATAATCCCAATGGATGTGTAGTTGAATACTTATTGACATTTGGTCTCTCCCTTGGTGTGGAACTTTTGGATAGGTGGATATTGGATGCTTGCTAAGGTGTTAGACACTATTCGTGTTGCTTGACTAATGACTAGTATTTAGTGGATGAATTAACATTTGGGTAGATTGAAGGTTTAAGTGAATTCTTTAATGACTTGCGTATTCAGTTAAAGGCCCAATATGTTTGGAGGTTAAAGATAGATTGATTCCTTGTCTTTGAATTAAATGAGATTGGGCTTCCCTAATTTTCCCTTCCATGAAACTTTGACTTGGGGCTTCCTCGTCCCCTAAACCATGGATATGCAGTGGTCATAAAGAGCCCTCATTATATTACCCTAATAAGTCATAATCTCCTTAGGTCTAAAATTGGGTATGCCATTTAGTATATGGATTATCTCCTTTATCCTTATTCACGGGAAAATTTTCTTATAGTTCCCGTTCATTAGAAGTGTAAAGTTAGAATTGGTTTCCTTCCACATTATTTTATGATTGACCCTCTTAGTTCTTAAGGAGGGGTGTACAATCTTTTGACTTCATTTAAGTTGCTAGTTATAAATGATTTTTGTTAGTTTTTAAATTGATACATAATGAGAAAGTGGAGTTAGATTAAATGTATCGCTCTTCTTATGGGTTCTCATAATGAAATTGTAAATTTTGACTTCTCCTTACATACTCCTAGAAGATATCCCTAATATGGAATGAATAGTTAAGCCACATGAATTTAAATTCTAATTATGCACTTGATTCATTACTTTATATGTAAAATCCTCTTACTCATTCACATCCATTATCACTTGAAGATTTCTAAGTGTGATAGAATATTATGTCATATCTTAAAAATTGATGATTAGGTGAGAATGATGATCTAATTAATTATGGTTTATGTTGGAATGCTTCATGTTGGTAGTTGTGTCAATTAAATTGATGAATGTTTGTAGTAAAGTTTCATCGCACCATGAATAATTGATGTCTACGATTTATTAATTGATCTAGTTGAATTTCAGTATGATTAGATTAATTTGAATTAGACACTTCCTTGTTCCTCAGAACAATCGCCATCCCTGAGACCTTAAATGGTAGAAATCAATTGGATCTTGGGCTTGAACATTGCTTATGTGTCCTAGAGGTCCTTACCTTGTAGGGTAGGTTGGGTGGGTAGTTATTTTAATATTAATTATCTCCTTGATTATTGTTTATAAATTGTTTATAAATTCTTTCAAAATGGTCCTTGATTATTGTTTATAAATTGTTTATAAATTCTTTCAAAATGGTTTTGATGTGCTAAGCGACAATGCTATTTATATTTATGTATCGTAATCTGTTTTGTTGATGCATTTAATGCGTCATTATTGATTTCAATGATGAGTAGTTGGTAATGCTTTTAATTATGATTTCGTTGATTTTACATTGTTATGATTTCTATTGTTGACATTATTTCCCAATGCTTTAAAAAAAAATTACCTTTTATGCTTCGCATTCCTAGTCGTAATGGAGAGGCGTTACAAATACATTAACTTTTTTTCCCCTCTAACTCTTTATCACACAACATTTTCTCCCTACATTTTGATTTGATGATATTTTTAATAGTATATTTATTCTGCAAAATGGTGTCTTCCATGACTCCTGAATAGTTTATCCAATACTGGGCATCTTTATGCCATCCTCGCTTGAGTCGATGGTGGTTACGACTTGATTTTGAAACAATTTTAGATATCCTATTATCTTCCATGTTGTTTAACCTGTTCTTCTACATTAGGTATCTATTCATAGCCGTGCTCTCAATGGGGGAGAGGATTTTTTCTAAGAGGAGGATGGGATAGGGCGTATTTCCTTTAATTTTCTGATTATAGGTTATAAATTTCCTTTGTATTTGCTCTATCTATCTCCAGGATTCACAAGAGATACTACAACCCCAGACTTCACATCCATAAAGAATAGCATGTGTAATGAGAGTCTCAAAGATGATTTTCTTCTTATCCCAAATCCAAAGATCAACTTAATTGCAATTGTTTTCAAGCCCATAATAATCTTTCTATCACCCAATAATCCTTTTCTCAATTCTATAATTCCAGTTGAGCTTGTGTTGAATATCGATTCCAAGATATTTGTATGAAGTCACTTCCTCGAAGATTTTGTTGTGATATATGAAGGTATCATAAGTTCTTTTATTGGATTTAATAATCATGAAATTAGTTTTATCAGTACTAATAGTCATACCCATATTGGAGAAAAAATCCTTGAGGATTCTTACTTTGTTTTCAAGATCATGGGGGCTCCTTGCCATAAGAACGATATCATCAGCATCAAGAAGAAGATTGATGACTATACCAGTGAGAGTAGGGCCGACACAACCTATTTTTTCCAAACAACCTTCTAACTTGTTAATGTATATGCCAAAAGGGGTGGGGGACAAGAGACAACCTTGTTTGACTCCAATATTGTAGTTAATCTCTTTTGGCCAACCATCAATGTTTTTAAACTTAACAATAACATTCTCGTACATCCTTATTGTAGTAGCCCTCAACTCGAGAGACACTTTTATCTCTTCCAACCTATTCCAAAGTTTTTTCCTAGGAACCACATGTCAAAATATTTTCTAAAGTCAACAAAATAACAAAAAATATTGGTTTTAGTATTGTGGAACTCCTCTACAATGATCCTAAAAGTAAAAATATGGTCCACAGTTGAATGATATCTCCTAAACTTGGCCTCATCTTTAGCTCTTTTACCGTGATTTTCTAGCCAAAAGATAATCTTCTTTTCAAAATTAACTCCATAAAGATTGGATAAAATATGGCTAATCATAATGGTCCTATAATTAGAGGGAATGTTTCTATCCCTATTTTTAAAAATAGAAACAATGAGGATTTGTGTCTAGGGTTTAGGAAATCCTTGTTTAAGTGCTAAATTGAAGAGATTGTGTATGTGAGGGATAAGGGTAGGCTCTCTAATTTTAAATTTTTTATCTTGGTAACCTTCAATGTCTTTATATTTCCCATTTGCAAGCCGCTTAACCGCAAACTTTATGTCATCTAAAGAAAAAATTGCACCCTCTATAAGGATAATAGGAATGGTGTCCATGGCATTAGGGAAATCTTAAATACTTTTAAGGTAGGAATTATAGGGTCTTAAGGGAATAACATTATTTTCTTTAGTATTTCGGTTTAGAATTTGGCTCTAGAACTTCTTAGGATCCAACTTAGATAGCTATGAAAGTTGCTCCTCCCTTTTATTGATATAGTATTTTATTTCCTTTTAATTAGGGATTTGTACATATTGATCGTATCTAGTTTTAAGGACTCATTAGAAGCACCCCTAATGAATTTCTTAGCAATTTTACATTCTTTGTCATACCAAGGTTTGGTCATTCCATTATTCTTTTTACAGGACACTTCAAAAGAGCACTGGTTAATTGAAGTGGAAAGGGTAGTTATAAAATTATGATAGAGTTTTTTAATGTTGTTCTTATAAGTTAGGAATGTAATTTACTATGTAAATCCTTTAAGAAAAAGCCAACTTTACTTGAAAGCCCAATTGTCTTTGATTATCAAAATTCTCTTCAATGGCGCTCATGTTCATGGAGAGGTTTAGAGTTAGGGTTAAAGGTTTATGATTAGGTTCATGGTCATTTAAAAGGTTAAAAATTGCTACTTAGTTGGAAATGGGGATATGAAATATCACATAATCTATGACACTACTACCTAGCCCATGAATACAAGCCATCTGGTTGGAGTTTGGCCACTTCATTACCCCATTGCAAATTAATAGGTCTTGAAAGCTATAGATCTTGACCAACTCACTACCAAACAAATTCTCAATTAAGTCTTTAGAGCTTCTTTAGTTCAAAATTAAGAGAGAATTCCAAAAACCGCAGAGAATTTCCCTTTACCGAGAGACAGAGCTCAAAACCATAGAGAAGTATTATGGTTCACATTACAGAGAATAACTGCACATATTATTTTCCAAAATATATCCTTTAAAAACCGCAGAGAAGTATTATTCTCATTCAAAAATGTAGAGAAGTACTATTCCCATTAAAAACTACAGAGAAGTATTATTCCCGTTCAAAACCACATAAAAGTATTCGAAACAAATTTGTTTTAAAAGAAACATGGCTATCTTCTCTATATATGATTGCAACGCCTTTCTGATTGCCTTCATGGTCCATGCATCCCATGAGACACGGGAAAACTAACAATAACAATCAACACTATGCCATGCAATACATTGCAAAGTAAATGTAGATGCAAATGCTCTATTCCAGAATGGATGAATAAAAGAGACGAGGCATGGTCATATATATAAACAATAGGTGGCGATATCAAACACACTATTGTGGTTGACAATAATTCAACAAAATTTGTACATTTGTATGTCGATATTTTATCGCGAGCAGTAAACGCCCTCGTAAGCATAAGGACGGCCATGAATTATGTGCAATAATGAAACTGGGATTAACTGAACTGCAAACATAACCCTACATTTATTAGGGAACGGGAATTACTTTATAATAACTTGTTTAAATTTTGTTTAAAGTAATGTTATATATATATACTTTGCTAAAAGTTAATTAACTTTAACATATAATTAACGATACTTTCCTCAAGGTAGACTTAATTGAAAAGAATGGTAGAAAAATCTTGGGTATAAATAAGAAATTCATGCCAAAGATTTTTTGATTGATTCAACCATAATACTCAGCTGCCATTCTTGTTGGTGTAACTAAATCAGTGTACGTAGTGGTGAGAGTTTGAGCCTAGTGTCCCTTTTTCATTCTGCATCTAAATCCATGATTTTGGTGTCCATTATTATTGATAGAACTAAATTGAAATGAACATTGTAGTACAATTTAGTACTATTTTATGTATACGATTTTGCTTGCAAATCTCTTAAAGGGACAAGTATTTTAATTCCCTTGTAGAAATAATAAGAGATTCCCTTTCTTTAATGCTCCTATCCATGATAGAGATATTTCCTTTTCAAGTCAACACTTGCTTGCATGCATCCTAGGTCACCCATATTCAATGTCACCCGTATAGGTATCAAAAGGTCAAAGTAAGGACATTCCATACAACAACCACCACTTACACTTTTCACGTTCATATGGCATTCACCACTTACACTTTTCACGTTGTTCATATGACATTAGTATGTGGATTAGGGTTGGAATTTCAAACTGGAAAAGCTCGTCAAATTTGACCGTTTATACTATTACAATGCTCGTTTTAAGCAAAATAGTTTTCAGTAAATTTGACAAGCAGTTTGCCCGTCTAATTCCATCCCTATTAATTTCCCATTCCTATTGAATATATGTCGGAGACTCTCATTTCTTTGACTTAAATTATTTAGGTTTTCTTGGTGGCAAAAACCTATGCAAGATCGCTATGAATATAATCATTAACTTTTACAATTTATAATAACATGAAAAAGAGTATAGAGATTACTTGTCCATTCCAGTTTGCACGACTATCAAAATCACCATACATATCATATTAAATATGTACTTGTGCGTACAAAAACAACAAACACGTTGAAAATGATAATTTTTTAATTATATAATCAATAGATATTATGTTAAAGTTTATTAGTTTACATGTCATATAAAACTTTATTATTGTTATTAAAAATAAATAGCATGACAATAAAGAGATATTATTTATTATTAAGCATGTAGATACATATTTATGTATATGCTAAATTTTATTTATAACCATCGATAAAAAAAAAGATATTATTTGTGACTAAGCATGTAGATATATCTCCATGTATATGTCAAATGGGATGTATCTATATTTTATTAAAAAAATAATCTACGTACTATTTTTGCATATATTTATTTATAAATATATCTTTATATATTTGTCTACATAATGAAAGTATGTATATCATATAAATACACATTCCAATTGAAATAGAGATATATCTTATACTTAGTGATAAACATAAATTTTTTATTTTGATAATATTTTATGTATTTTTTATTTAATTTTAAGATAAAAGATTGATTAGGAAAATATCAAATTAATAAGTTGTCGATAAATGCTATTTTATTTTACTATGATAATTATTTACTTAATTATTAATTTAACAAGAAAATTTTACTATATTATATTTTAAAAATTGAAAAGTATATTATACTTAATATGTATACTCATTAAACATGTAATGCATTTTTTTAATGATTATTTATGACTTTTCATTATCTTTTTCATATATGAATATATTAAATTAGAAATATAACTTTTTAATATTTCAAAAATAAGAATTAATCCCTACATAATTTCACATACATAATTTCACATCCTCAAGGAAATGAAACTAATAATGTAGGACTAAAGTTCCTAACTCTTGCCCAGTGACTCAATTAACAGAAGTCTTGGTAAAGAAATGGAGAGTTCCATGAGAGTTTTGAGGTTCAATTCCCCGACTTACATACATTGCGTAAAGGGGCATGCATTAGGCAGGTTATAGGGGTGTGGTTGGATAACCACAGGGTTATAGGGAATTGGCCAGGTTGGATAACCACATTACTTGAGCTCGCGATGCCCAACTAGTTCTTGGTCCTCAGTTACTAAAAAGTTCTAACTCTTTCTCAAATTGTTGAGAGATTGAATGACAACCTACATAATTTCATCGTCAAGGAAATGAAACTAATAATGTAGGAGGACTAAAGTTCCTAAGTCTTTCTCTAAATTGTTGAAATTGAATAACAACGACATCCATTTATATCTCTTCTTTGGACATTTTATGAGGTTCTTGATTCAACACATCAAAAACATGCTTAAAATTTATCCCATCAAACATGTTTCTTAACTCAAACACTTGATGCATAATTTTGATGAGCTATATATATTGTTGATGCATAATTTTGATGAGCTATATATATTGAAACATCACTTTTCAATTCATCAAATCCACTACAAAATTAGACTCCTCGAGCACCTGAATTCGCCAACCCTTTTTTCTATCATAATTCTCAAAAGAGTTGACAAGGTTGGCATTCCACCCCATTATTTAATCCATTTTCAAGCTCCAAAGAGAAAGAGGAGTATCCATTGAAAATACTTTAAGAACAATCCTTCATTAACATTTAAATTGTCTATCTCTACACATTTTATTTTTTCTCTAATTTGTATTCCTGACAATAGAATTTTACCCTATTAAAGTCATGTTCTAGAGAAAAATATTAATTTTTCAATTATAATTTCTTTCCTTAAATGCTAAATGGACCAAATATGTTATGGGTGAGATTTAAAGAGGATTTAAAATCCTTTACTTCTTCATCCTATACCATCATTTTAAAACTTATAGTAGATTGTCCACTCCAAGTTTGTAATCACCTCCCAAAAGATTCCTAACAATCATCCACACTTTTTTGGATAAGTGACACTCAATAGAGAAATGATATATATATTTTCTTGATGTGCCATTTACAGAGGCCACGTGCCTATAGTTTCCCAAAAATGGCATTGAAGCACATCCCACATTAATATTTTATTTGATAAGACCATCTAGAAGAATGTTTTTCTTTGAATACTCCCTCCATCTTCAACAAATCATTGCATCATAATTCTTAGAAAAAAAAATGTTTCTTATACAAGGAGAGAGTCATATCATAGTTTTGAAACATTGATATCCAAAGTAGGATTCATGGACCAGTATATAACTCATCCTCACTTTTCTTGAGTTTGATGGCACCATTTACCAATACTTGCACAAATGAAATTCACTTATTAGCCTTTTGTTTAGTTAACCCTACATCATTTTTTGGTTTCTATGTTTATCTCAAAGCATTGCTTTTAATCTTGGAAAACACATGACACAAAAATTTAATATTTTGACCATGAAGAATTTGTATTAATGCCTATGACAACTTGTGATTACCCTTTTTCCCTATCTAAGGATCTACCATGATTCTCTTTTTCTTTCCATTTATTAATTTCCAATCTATCTAAGAGAAAATAATGAAAAATGTCTCCATTAATGCTATTAAGAAGATGGAGTAGTTGGTATGTGTCTTCATATCTTTTCCTATCCACTCCTCCATAGATAGGGGTTCAACATATTTCTACCTCATAAATGTATTCCATATACCATTCCCAATTAATATCTATAATTTCTTTATAGATGGGGCTTGATCGAAAACTTGAACATTCATTAAGCCCCAACCAAAAAAAATATTTAGTTTTGGATAGCCTCTTTCAATTTACGACAACCATGGCATGCTTTTCCTTTATTCCCCTCCATAGAGAATTAAAGCACTTCCTCATAATTTTTCTTTGAATTCCATTGGGAATGTAATCTATTAAATGTTAGTAAACATGAGTTTCCTCCATTCTTGATTTTGTTAGAGTTAATATTCCACTCATTAAGAGTTATTATTACATCACATTCAAACCTATTTTCAATTTTTTTTGTATAGAGATATCCAATCATTATAATCATAGTCATTTTCCTTCATTATGAAGAACAAACATTTTAGCCATTTCCTAATGGAATGTCTACAAATGAGACTATTTATTTTAGTGCTCTTACTTTCCCATCTAGGATTTCATTATAGAGTAAAGTATTTCAGTTAGTAATATACATATATATCATTTTCATATAAATCCTCAAAATCTCTTTGTATATGTTAGCATCACTAATGAATTCATCCCTAATAGTAATAACTCATTAAATAAATATGTGTGAATGAGATAATTTTGTGTTCCTAATCAATCATTGTTCCCTTCATCTCCCCAATGGCCCCAAAGTGAATCAAAAATCTACTTAGACCCTCTTCGACTAGAAGGAAGAGTATGGGTGACTAAATATAACTCTTTCTTATAAATGTTAATTGTTGAACTTAAATGATGTTGTAGATCCATTTAGTAATAGAAAACCTTCTATGTAGTTTTCCATGTTGATATATTGAAACCTATATGGATTATTATTAAACTTATGGATTATTATTAAACTTATGTATAGCAAGGAGACTCTATCGTAAAAATTTTAAAGGTCCATCTCGATGACAAAGGAAGGCATATTCTTGATATTGATAGTGTTCAATGCCTCTTGTACTACTCCCACTACATTGGATATTCTTTCATTTAAGAAACTATAAAGTTTTAATGAAATAACATTATACAAGATAAGATTAATTGTCATGGATATCACCTTCCATATGATATTATAAATAGAGTTGCATAGTCAAATTGGTTTGAAAATGTTAAAAGTGTTAGGAATTTTTTTTTGTGTAGTGTCTCATTCATTTTAATTAGCTTGGCATATTGGACTTTATTACTTGATGTATTTGTTTACAAAATGACATAGTTTATTGACTTGTGTTATGATGATAAAAATTAGTCTTTTTGATTATTTTGATTAGTTTTAATTTACGTAATGATAATTTTGAATTAATTTCATTTAAATATTTGCGTTGAACTTGGATTGATAAAATATACATTGGCATGACATAAATGACATTATCAATTTATATGGTTAAGGTAAATTCAAATGAAAATATTTTGATCCAACTAATTTAAGATGCTACTGATGGTTTTCCTAGTGTGTGAAGGAAGACATAGGGGTAAATTGATGTTGGATTGCATCAACATTGTATGGAATCCGAATTGATTTATGGTATTATAAAATTTAATAGTGTTAATGATGTACTTTAACTTTAGATTATGGATAAATTTGATGCATTGAATTTAGTGTGTGTGTGTGTGAATAGGAAATATTCTTTTCAATAATCCCACCAATGGGTAATGGGTTTCTATAGAATTTTATAGTGTATTATCAAGCGATGAGGAATAACACTCCTATTTTTGCATACTAGTACTCATTTTTCATGATCTGGGTTGAAAATCTAGTTACCCTTTTACTTAGAGGTTGAATGTTTCTATGATGGTAGGATGTGGATTAAATTACTCATGAGGTTTAGTTGAGGGGAACCTAATAAGCATAAATCCTTATTTGACATTTACCATTATTCTTTCAAAAAGAAAAATAAAAACTGAGTTAACAAGGTCTCAACATTTGCACAATTTCAACCACCAAGAAAGTTGGATGCTTGAAGGGCATACGTGAGCATGACACCCTTCATACTTACTCAAAAGTAACTCTTGAATGGAATGGAGAAGAATCGAACCCTTGGTATTGGTTATAAGTTCTTTATAATACATGGAAAGATGATTAATTAAGCATATAAAAAGATGTTTGATTTAACATGTGCATTTTAATTAATTTTTGAAAAGTTAAAATGAAAAATTGATTGACTTATTGAGCATATAGACTAGTACATTATGTAACTAAGAGAAATGAAATATTTAATTTAATTTTTCTTAATTTAAATGAATTATAAATTTCCATGAAATAGAAAAAAGTAATATTTAGTTAACTAGAAATTACTTACTAGTGCACCCATGAATTAAGGAATGCAAGTTCAAATAGAAGTGTGGAAAAAGAAAAGAGGGATTGGGAGATAATAAAGAGAGATAATAGCTCACAACAATGGTGAGTACATGTTCACGCACTCAAATAGGAAAAGAGGAGGAGATCATGTGGACATGTAAGTGGAAAATTAATAAATGTGGTGGTTGGGTGAGGATAAATCACTATTATATATTTTTAAATAAGGAGTTATTTATGCACTTGTTGATCTAGATTTTATGAGCAGAATGAACTGAATACAGATTATTAACAGGTGCTTAACACAAAATAACAAAGATACAATAAAACTGGTTTTCTATTCAATAACGAAATAAGCTGAAACTATAAAATGCAGCGGAAACAAGCTTGCTAGAATGGTGGTGCCTTATCTTTGAGAAGAGATGTGACAGCAGTGCGCATTCGCAAGAAGAATTTTACAATGAGGTTTCGAAGCCCTTTTTACAATAAGAAAGAATGCCAAAAACCATAGACATCCAAAAACCTAACCCTAGGAGATGAAACGCCAAAAGTCATGTGGGCCCTGTTTGGGTAAGCCAGTACATCAACTTCCCGGGGTCGTAACTTTTCCATACGATCTCTGTTTTAGGCGTGTGATAGCCCATTGGAAAGGTATCATCGAGGAGATTCATTTTGGAGGCTCAATCATGCCTTAGGTTATCATTGAGGAGATTGATATTGAAAAAACTTCATTTAGGCCCTCAAAATGGCCCCAGAAGTAAAAACTGCTAAAAATAGTAAATTGCCAAAAAAGTGAGCTAGTTGGAAAAGGTGGGTGGCCACCGATATCCATCTAGATCAATCTTCCCTCCTTAGTAAGCAATGGTCTCCATTGCGTTGAGGTCCCCCATTAGATGAGGAAATTTCTGTTGAATTTGGCCCCGGGTGAGCCACTTGCCTTGGTGCAGGAGCTACCCTGCTTTGACGACTGATAAAGTTGGATCCTTTGTTGTCGAGTGCCCCTGTTGTATGCAATCGGGGTTGAGCTGTGTTGGTATCAACTATTTGGATACTTCTGAGGTGTCCAATAATGGTGGGAAATAAGAGCGAAGGAGATCCACGTTGAACACTGGGTGCAAGCCAAGGAAAGGAGGAATGTTGAGCTCAAAAGCATTATCCCCCATAGCGTTGGTGATAGTGTACGGTCCATAATAGAGTGGGTGAATCTTTCGATGGGGCCATGTAAGGCATTCTTTCTACAAGTGCAACCAAACTTTGTCTTCCACCTGAAACTTATGCGACATTCGATGTTGATCATGGCGTTGTTTGTACTTGTGATTGGACTTCTGTAGGATATCCTGAACCTGTTGGCGGATGTGTTGGATCCACTCAATGAACCGTGTGCCTTTGTCAGCTTCAGTTGGAGCAGGAGATGAGTCAGTCGAGGTGACTACAAGGGGAAGTGCAACATCTATGGGACCCAATGGTTGGAATCCCAGCCCCACTTGAAAGGGGCTGTGGTCGGTTGAGCTATGCAAGGCTAGGTTGTAGCTATGTTGGACATAAGGAAGGATCTCATCCCATGTGCGAGGGTTCTTTGAATTATACATGTGAAGGACATGCACAATCATTCGATTTACAGCCTCGGTTTGGCCATCTGTCTGGGGGTTGAAGGCCATCGATTTGGTGACCTTGGTGTCTAGTAGTGACCAGAGGCTCGACCAGAATGTGCTGAGAAATCGACTATCCTGATCTGAGACAATGGTTTGTGGGATTCCAAAATGTA
>SNQJ01S0198444.1:1753-17177 GCA_010110895.2 Picea sitchensis
CGAGATTTTCCCTATCGCGATTTCGGCGATCGGGATGTCGAGAAACTTGTCTCCTCGACTCCTGAATCCCAATTTTTCGAAACTCCGATACACTCACGAGCTTTGACTTTTCTATGTCACTTCACTTCATTGGCACTTTGGACTTCGCAATATCGTGAATCCTAATGTGAAGGTTTCAGAACTTTACTCCACGATTCTCCGAAACGGTCAACGGAGTTTGACTCCGTGTCAATGATACGCCACCTGTCCACTCGCTGAGTCCTATGGTTCTGCGTCGTTCTCTTGGCCTTCAGGACTTCGCGTTTCATGATATCGCGATTCCCGTTGCAAGGTTTACGGGACTTCCACCCACGAAAACCCGATTCAATATCCGCGTGTAAATCCAACGACCCGTGTGGCTTAGATCTACGGTCCTACTCCTCCTGAGCTTAGAACCTGTCGACGCTTTCACCGTAACTTCCTTGCTCCTCCGTGAGATCTGGCGGCTCACGGGATTTCGCGAATTCTCCACCAAGAATTTCGACTGTCCGTCTCTTCCTCTGAGAGCTCGTCCTCCTGCGGCTTCTCGTTACTATGCCTTCAACGACCTTTTGAAGACTTCAGATCCTTCTAAAATTTCTCCAACTTTGAGTCTTTTAGAATTCTCTTGCACGCACTCCTTGTGGCAAACTTTCAACCACTTCCAAGTGTTGAAAAAAAAACTTCGACTAACGCACTCTTTGCAGCAGTAGTCTCTATACTCTTCGCTCAGGTTTGCAACCCTGAGGCTTCACTTGGCCTGCGCACTCCTTACACGGCTCCTGTGCCTGCCTGCACTTCTCTGGAAATGAGAACAAAAACTATCTCTTCTGAGCTTTCAGAGACAAACCTCTGAACTTTTTGTCAACGCACTCCTTGCGGACACTTCGACTGCACTCCTTGCAGGAACTCTTGCTCAGATAGAGAAACAATTGAAACTTATTCCATTACCCTTTCCTCTCAGATTTCAGACATTCAACAAGAAATCATTCATACATAGCATAAAAGCAATTGCATGACATAAAGAGTAAAACATTCGTGAGTATAACATTCAAAGATGCATACACAGAGAATACATGAACACCATGAATCTGAATCACAACTTTTTTTGTATTGATTCAGAATTTATGTACATGGAGTCTGCTACACAGCTCTCTGCTTCTCTTCTATGCTCTCTCCCCACTAGTGTTACAATACACAATGAGGGTGTCTACATCTCGTTTCCCTCTTGCGCTCTAAAACTGTCTAATCTAGAATTAAATTCTATCTACCTGCATTTAACTACTATAAATGTCTTCTACCTACTAAGGACGAGAGCAAATTGCTC
Source organism: Picea sitchensis (assembly GCA_010110895.2). Classification (NCBI taxonomy): domain Eukaryota; kingdom Viridiplantae; phylum Streptophyta; class Pinopsida; order Pinales; family Pinaceae; genus Picea; species Picea sitchensis. Next base: position 3,099 of record SNQJ01S0198444.1, read on the forward strand.
AAGGTCCGGTTACATTATACAAAGACGCTCCTTCTTAATTATCTTATTTAAGATGGCGCATCAATTTCAAAGTAATTTCAAAATTTGCACTAGCGCTTGTCCAATTGTCTTTTGCTTCCGTGCTGGCTCTTCCGCGCTGGCTTGCGTGAGATGCTCCTGCATCATTTTTCATATTAATAATTTGGAAGATCTGCGCTTTGCATTGCTAATTGGAGTTATTAAAGTTTATGCCAAATTGGAACACTACCATAGAACAGAGCATAATGCTAAATAGTGCCCACTGAAAATATTGACCACTTCCCAAATTTTCAGATATGATAATTGGACGTAGATCTGAACCACCACCGAAACCTATAGAGAGCGAACTTACATTAAAAACTCATGAAATCCAGTCAATCTTATGCAGGACATGTTGCTTTTATATTCACAGTGAGGGCGCAGGATAGCTTTGTGCCAAATGATTTCCCTTCCTCGGTTGTCAGAGGAGAGGGGCGATTGACAGATTAGACTACGTTACAGGACTGGGTGACTCGCTTATTGTCTCCAACGCACGCTTTCAATCTTTGCAGCTCATGAATCTTATGCTTAATCCCCTCACCTCCCCAACATCATCTGCATCATCCACATGCAATTTCGGCATAAAAACAATGTCCTCCGTCTCCGCCGTTTCTTTCACACCATAATCTCTTGATCCAGATCATCAGTGGCAAAGTTTCTGTCAGCGGAACACTCGCACAAGTCGACCAAAACGGGGAGGATTCTGGCGAGGCTCATGGATTTCGAAGTCGATTTGGGAAGAGCGAAACGCGAGGGAAGCCATCTCCGAAGGAGAGAGGGGCGAGTGGAGTTTATGCATGGTAAGAAGGAGACAGAGATGCCCCAATTCTGCCTCGTCGTCTGCTTAAAGCGCCGAGATTCGCCGACCGCTTTCTAAAGCGGTGGAATGGCAGACGAAATGTCAGGGATTGTCGAGCATCAGATCCGCAGCTTTTATCGGCCTCTCGAATTGGTGGACACGGCCATACAAAGCTATGACCCTCACTACAGTTGACGGAACTTTGGATGAAGTGCAGGAAACGTAATTGCCCATAATCCCAACTGTATTTCCTATACTATCCCCTTTCTCCCATGCAGAAGCATAAAGACTGGCAAACATTATATAGGCATGGCCTGCCATTATAGCTAAGAGAGTAGGAGGCAGCTCCTCGTAAATAGTGCAGTGATTCATGGGTGAGGCAGCTATGGAAGTAAGCTAAACATGTAGCAAAAGAATCTCTTTTTAAGTGCACAACTTTGAAAAGAAATTGGAAAAATTTATAGATGATCAAAGTTTTATTATTCACAGTGGAATAATACGTCGAGAGGTTTCACGTTTCTGATTTCTGGGTGATTAAATTACATGTTTTAACTTCCTTATAGGCAGACTGGTTATTGCAAACAGCAGCTATGAAAATTATATGTTCTGAATTCTCTCTGGTAATGTGAAACATGTTGACACTAATTTAAAGAAAAAAACTCAAATCAAAACACAATTAAGAGACTACCTCTCTGCTGGTACATTTACTACACAGTACACAGTTCATGCACAGTTCTTGGTGCATTTCCCTTTTATTTCCTAAATTTGTAGTGCATGAAATATATCAGTGGTTCTTTACCCTTTCATGTTTGCAAGCTCTTCGAACACATACATAATGGCAATGGATAGTGTGCTCTAAATTATTCATTAAATGAATACAGATCCTTGGTATCCTAACTGTCAGATTCGATTCAGATGTGGATAAAATGATTTCATAATCTTGTGGTTAAACATTGCATTTAAAGGAATAAACAGTCCACTTGATGTTTGACACATTGATTACTTGTTGCTGATCCATGTGATTGACGTGCTAATTCACTGTTTGGGTTCAAATCTCATACTCAGATTTTATTTTTTTTGCTGTGCTTTGAAGCAAAATATAACTGTGGATAATTTTTATAATCTCTCCAAACACATTTGTAGACAGTATATGTTCCCTGTATAAGCAGCATGGTAAAAAAAAAAATCAGTGAAGTTTCAATAATATTCATTGATGCAATGTATTCTCTGCATGAAATTTAAAAATGGTATGAATTTGAAGTATTAAGCCACAAAACAATTGTGGACTAAATCTAAGATATTCTTGATAGTAGTCTGTGGGTAGCTCATCAGCATCTCCACAGTACTATTGAAAACAATCTCTATAAATTTCCCCGGCGTGCTTAATGACACGACTTCTCTAGAATCAATCTAAGGTGAAATTTGAGTCTTGTAGTCCGACTTCACATGAAATAACACTGTAACATATCAAGCTTGATGAATCTGGCTTGTGCAGAGTTACTTTTTCTCTATTTCTGATGGTTTCAAGTTAACTCTGCACTAATAGAGTCTTTGGATTCACGTTGTTTAAATTTTCTGAGATCACATTTGGTACACCTAATAATTTCAATGTGTGGAAATATGAGCATCAAAGTAAAGTATGGGTGGTATTGTTGTTTGAAACTACTCCTCGGATCTATTCACTATAAATCTCCTTTTTCGTTCTTCTAGACTTTCTCATGAAATGAGCTAAAATACAAATTCTTGTGAATTGTAAAAGATACAATGGTGTTGTCTTTGGTATCTTATAGACTCGACCTACAAATGTTTATGAAAGAGAAATTTAATATGTTAACACATTTTATGTTGTCAAATATGAAAAACAATCTAACTGGTAGAGAAATTTAATATGTTAACACATTTTATGTGGTCAAATATGAAAACAATCTAGCTCGTAACATTGGAACGAACGACCTCTACATCATAAATAGTATTAGGAATGTTACTTGGGTGGAGGTTTTGTACCTATATCCTTGAAATATGAAGTACTAGCCAAAAAATAAACGTCGGTTGGATAGTATGGTATTTAATAGCAATGTCATTGTTGAGATGGATAATTGGTTGAGGTTATTGGATACCTACTTTGAAACACAAGGATATTGATGTACAAAGAAAAAAAAATTGGAAACCCAACATTGTTTATGGGATTGAAAATGACATTAATGATAATGATGCGGTTTGAAATTGGAAATTTAGTGTTGATATAAGATGGATTCATAGTAATTGTTGAGTTTTGAGTAGCTTAACTCATATGAATTGTTATTTGGTCAAGTTTTTTTGAGGATGCCGCCTCTTGAAGGGGGGAATAATGGTGATACAATGAACTAGTAAACTTGAAACAGATGATGAAACATATGCAGTTAGGATTATTTTTATGTGAAATAAGGTGAAAAATATACACTAATGTTGAGTTGTTTTATAAGATAAATATAGTGAAATGGTTATTGCAATATGGATCAATGTTTTAAGTTGCATCTATTTTTTTGCAAATAAGACATTAGCTATGTTGGAAATATGCATGGAGATTATACTTGATTATATTCAACAAAGATTTACATAAAGTTACTTGGTACATGAACAAAAAATGGTGAACTTGATGTAGTTCTAAGGATGATAATTTATTGTAGTTCTTGTAACCATTGCCATTGGAAAACAATAATCAATAGGAGATCCATTATTTTGAAGCAAAATAAACTTGATTTTTTTTAAACAACATCTAGAAATGGAGCATAATAAAGCTAACGAAGACAAAAGTTGGTCAAAACAATGGAACTTAAATTGAGATGAATAATTAAGTGACCTTTAGATCACAAATGAGGAAATGACAGGAAGTAGTAACCTATATTAGAACATGATAGAATAATATGGAATAGTGATGATAGAATAATATATGGTGGAATGTGCATGAATGATAAGTTTTACTCTACTCAAACTCCATTGGCTCTATGAAGAGTATTATGGGTTCAAGTGACTGAATGGGTCATTATGCGTAAAGTGGGAAGGAGGAGGACAATGTTGAGTGATGGGTATGGCAGAAATGAGTTAGTAAATATTTTGGTATGGATGTTGTTATCAATGATAGTGATGTCAAAAATATGGGTTATGGAATGAAACTAGGGAATTCTAGTGGTGAAACTATAATTGTCATAGGGAATGAACTACTAAGACTGAATATTTCATGGGCACAAGTGGATAAAGCATGATACAAAACTTGAATAATGATGACCTATTATTCATATGTAATTGAGTATAATGACCCTTGACTGAATAAGCCAATGATGTAAAGTGACATAAAAACCATGAGTGATCAAAATATATAACAAATGTGAATTTAATATCAATGATTTAAGGCATGCTAGTATGGCTAGTAATAGCTTGGTGATTGAAATCCAAAAAAAATCTCTGAAAGGGAAAATGATACATGACTAGAGATTGTGACTCTAGAGGATGGGGTTTATGTGAAAGTCGACGATATATTCAGAAAAGGAAAGTTTATGAAAACTTTGGTACATCAATGCATATCTCATAAATTTCCAACTTCCTTGTTGAAATGATAATCAAGAAGCAATTGGTACCTGGGTGATCACATGGCTCTTATAATACTATATGATCCTTTGGAGAGTTATCCTGGCCTATCAAACGCAAAGAGGTAGATCCATGGAAGATGGATGAGTTGATGATATTTCATGCATTAGATATAAAAGTTGAGGTTCACTATTTATTTATGCATACAAATAAATTGGATTTTGCTGATGAATCATGATGAGAACACTTGAGATGATTATCATATACATGATAACATGTTAATTTTTCGTTCCATTTACTATGTTGATGTAATGTTATGTTGAGGATATAATATTATGATGGTTTTTCATGATGCGATGGAATGAATATTTTATGGTGAGATGTTTAATGATGGCATATGTGAGCATGTGGTGTATTTACATTCAATATTCCATGATGACAATGATGTTGTGTTCTCATGATGACATGCACAAGTTAGCATGTGGATTATTTTCAACGATGTGATGATATTTTGATTATACGAATGCATTAGTTGCATGTTGTGAGGTGGTGATTGTCAGGTCATCCACCAGTGGGACAATTTATTTGATGATCTCGTGGGAACCCATACCTATGAGGGAGAAGATGTACAAAGTAATACCTTATGGGATGTGAACAATTCAATCAACCAATCTATGCCAAAGATTCTTTTTCCTTGTATGATTCCTGGTGGACATGGGACAAACTATTCTTAGAACTAAGAATTATAACAATGCACACACATATTCAAATCATTCAAAATAGACATAGAATAGATCAAAATTGCCATATCTTTATTATTGGGAGAATTCTATCACACAAATATATATATATATATATATATAGTGCATTGAACAACTGCTTAGGAAAGGCATAGAACTTCATATCATTACTATGTAAAACAATGGGAATACAATAGAATGTGCCATCCACCTTGCCTTTGGATTCAGACAAAACAAAGACAAGAATATATTCATAACATCACAATATTACAACAGGCTCAGAGTGAGCTCGACTCTGATAGCTAAGTTAACTAAAAACTCTCCGGCTGATTATCTCACAAGCTAACTCAATGACCAACTAACTTCCATTCTGAGCTTAGATCTCCTTTAATATATTTCGTTGTTCGGGAGCTCTCTCTCTTTCTTCTTTGCTCCACTCTCTTGTATGATCTAGTTTTTTCACATGCTTCTTATGCCTTCCAGCACTCCAAGTAGACTTTCTACATCAGGGGAAATCTTAACTATCTCACTAGATCATCTTTTGGTCGCCCCATGTATTCATATGTTGTGGGGAAAAATTTTCCAAGAGATTTCCAAGTGATTATTTTCTTGATTCCGATGGGCATCTTCTTGGTTTCCAGCACAACTGACAAAAATCAGGTCAACATGCACTTGGTATTCTTTATACCTGACGCACTTTTGAAAAAAACTAGTTCGTTGCACACTCTATGCAACTGGACCCAAAACTTTGGGTTCCACATAGGCCCACACTACTATTATCTGGCTCATCCTCAAGCCAACTACTTTATCGAATGATATTGGTGATGGATGGAACTGTTCCCTTGAGGTTCTACACAAATTCCAACAACTAACACTTAGACTCTGGAAAATGCTCTTGAAGTGTATGGGTAAGTCAGAAACTCGATTCCACGATGTAAGCTATGACTATTGCAAACATGAGATTTGTGCAATTGAGCTTCTCAATGAGGGGGTAAACAATCTCGAGTATGTCAGATGGCTGGGTGAACAAAGTCAAGGCCATATTGACCACCACATAAATCATGTCTAATGTGTTTTGGTGCTCTGCTCTTGCTACAATAATCTCTTTCGTTCTTGTAGAAATAGTATGCATTGCAAGGACCCGCTCCCGAGGAGGTAGGGAAGTGAGGTCTTGTTTCTACTATGTGACCTCTATTTCTACTGTGCTAAATTAGTTATAAAATAAGTTCCTTTGGATGATGAAATAACCTCAATCTGATTTCGGGTGTTACAATGACCATCATAGTTATTCCTAGTACTATCAACGGAAACATCAACATCTTGACATGTGAGAGGCATGATATTACATGATCCAAGGCTTGATTGGAACTATTTGTACATTCACACTTGTGATTCGACAAGAGGCACCATGCATGTTTCTTGAACCTCTTTATGTAGGTACTGAGGTTTTATAGAAGTGTGGTTGCCCCTGGTAGGCCACAATGTTGCTTTCCTCGTACCCCTCTAGTTTTCTCTACCCCCGGAGTACGACAAGGTAAGATGTTCCTGTAAAGTTTGTATGTATTCTCCATGGGCTTATCAGTTCTAGAGTGATCTAATTCCTTATGTTGTTTCGGGGTGTAAGGTACCAGATCTATTATATTAGAAGAATAGAGAAATAATGCAGAGAATAATACCGAGATAGCAACAAATACAAAAATATTGCAGAGATAACAATGAAACAAAAAATTATATGGAACCACGAGCAGATCTCTATTACATTAATTTTCCAAGACAAAACTTCTCACACCCTCTACTCTTATTTATACTAAATCTATTTATCCAAAAGAACAATCTAGAGGAAGATCCTTCCCACCCATTTCAATGGAAAACATATGAGATTTCACGTGGTAATGTCCAATTTGAAGACGTACATTTTCCCAACACCCACCACATTTCATGGACCCACTATTGGCTATCATGATTTGAAAATTATTGACAACACGAATATAACAATTGGTTTCCTGGGAAATGCGAAGATAAATAAAATTGTGGGTGCTACCAGTATCAACAAGGATGATGACCTTCCTATTCTTAATATATCCAATGAGCTTGATGGTTTTTGGAGCAGAGAATGCAGTGAGGGCATGCAAGGAAATGACAGGTTCAACTTCAGGTGGGTCAGCAGGCTCCTGGGTAGCATCGGGAAGGGAGGGCTATTCAAGAAGGGGAACTTTCACATCTTTGTCAGTAGCATCGTCGAAAATGGCCATAATTTTTTTTTATTCCTTACACTTGTGCCGCAAAAAATATTTTTCATCACAATTATAGAAAAGACGCTTCAATTAGAGTTTAGGAATTTCATCCGTAGTTAAATTATGGACCTTGAGGGGAGTGACAAGGTCGTTAGGATTAGTGGGTCGAGGGCAAGGAACAAAAGAGGGTTTTTTGTTATGAGAAAAAACAACTTGTTGGGCCTCTTTATCATGTTTAGTAGCTTCCAACCAAGTCTGAGGGTGGGTCATGGGAAGATGGGATCATATTTCATCCTTTAGTCCACTGATAAAGAATTCACGAAAGAAAGCATTTGACATATCCTCGTTTCGAAAGGAATAATGATCAAAAGAAGTTATAAATTCTTCCACTATGCATGCCTGTTTCAACTTGCTTAAATGACTGAGATAGTGGGTATCAATGTCAAAATGGTCATAGAGATATGAAAAAAAATGGGTCCATGCAATATACCCTTGACATGAATTTTTACACCATGGCCACCATTGCCATTGTTTAGGGTCTAGATAAAGGACAACATAGTGAATTTTGGCCAACTCATCAGTAATACCATGCAGAAAAAAATAATGCTCCATTTGAGGGACCCAAACCGTAGGATCAAAGCCATCAAATTTATTGACCTCGACGAGGGGAATATGGGGGTCACGTTGAAAGGAGTTGGATTGCAAATTCAAAGAATGAAAGGAATCAACATAATCGGGTTGGTCCGAGGAGGAAGAACCCAAAGGGTGATTCAACAACTGGTTGACAAAAGACTGAAGGGTGTTAAATTGGTTCATGAAGTTCGCTTCCATGGTGTCTATTTTTGCTCGACTTGCACCTCGAATTGTGCAAGGTGGGAATTGGTAGATCCAATCTCATATGTCACGTGATTGATGGAAGCTTCAAGGTCTTGGTTGTGAGTGGTGGCCATTTGGAGATGGGAAGTGTGGGTAAGGAAAAATGGGTGGGTAGGAATACAAAAGAGAAATTATAAGCGATAGGTACCATGATGGTCAGGGCGAGAAGGGAAATATAATGGAATAGGTGGAAAAGTAGGGAGGCTAAGAAGGGTTCAGGTCCACTGAAAAATATATATATATATAAAATGAAAGGTATGACTGCAATAAGGTATAAAAGGTAAATCCAAGGGGATATGTCCCAAATAAGTGTGTTGGTGGGACCACCATACTCTTTTATTTATTTTTTTTTATTTTTTTTACTCCTACAGAGTTATAATCCAGCCTAAATAATATTACAGTGACGAAATTCCCAAATGCTTAACAAGAATAAATGTGTAGTAATTTCATAACCAGAATGTAGAAGGCAGAGTTGCATGGAAATAGATCTTGTCTGTTATGTTTTTGTTTTCGTCCCAAGGGTTAGGGTATTCATGGTTTCTACATACAATGGTTTTCCCTATGTTATATCTCTTTGATATACGTGCAGGGTCCAATAGTAGTACTCGGCCCAATATCTTAGGGCACCAACGAAGGAGGCTAGACCATTCCCTTAGTCGTATTAGTCAACTACCTAGGTACTAGAGAGTATCTTCCCAAATGTTGTTATCAATGGCACTATAGAAGTCAGGTGGTCAATCGGTTTAACTATGGAGGGTTTCAGGAAATCTAGGTCGATCCGTATACAACTGTTTTCTGATGTGCTACCACTCGAAGGGGTACCCACAGGGCTTACAAGGGTGGGAAACATATGTGAACTTAAGTACCTCTTGTATTTCCTGCATGTATTAATCCTTGACTATAGGTTTATGCACATAATGACAGAGCTTTGTATCTTTAAGATGCTAGAATACGTCTCTACCCTGAAAAAAATTAACCCACAATTTTCTACTGAGAAAAGTGCTCTCATACCACTTGTAAGGTACCAAATCTATTATATTAGCAGAATAGAGAAATAATGTAGAGAATAATACTAAGATAGAAACATATACAGAAATATTGCAGAGATAACAAAGGAACAACAAATTATATGGAACCACAACACCATAATTATACCTTTATTGATAGGAAACAATCTTCACATGCCTCTTCGAGGGGGAAACCTCTAGCAAAGAAGAGCTCTATTACAATAATTTTCCAAGAAGAAACTTATCATACCCTATACTATTATTTATACTAAATCTATCTATCCAAAAGAACAATCTAGAGGAAGATCCTTCTAGAAAAAAAATATTTTATTAGGTCTTCTTACAATTGACTTATTCCTCCTTATTGCTAGGCCTTATTAATATTGACCTTTATTACATGGAAATATATTATTCTACCCACTTTAGGGGTTAGTTAGGTTAGGTCCCTAACACGGGGAGACTGTATTAGATTTATTCCCCTGCAACTTAACATATTTTCCTAATGTCAGGGGGATTTTGGTTCTCGGGAAGGTGGTGTTCTTTCAAATCCACTTAGGAGACCCTAGGACGTCGTGATGATATAGTGGTCGTGTATGTATGACCACCCATCATCCTTCAAAATCACACCTATATAGGTAGGTGCATGTATCTTCTATGAATCACTCTCGTATGGATTATTCGTGATGTGCCCATTAATGATATGATTCTTGATGTGTGGCCCACCATTGCATAGGGATATCGATTAGTATTATATCAAGAGTGTGGAATATATGATACTCTAGGATATGTTGTATCCATGCAATTAATATGTCTATCATATCCGACCCATCATATAGATAGGATCCAAAGCCTTCCATGCAATCTTCTATCACGATGTGTGTGCACCTTCTTGTTGACACCTTGTAAATCTTAGTCTTCCATCTCTCTAGGACATCGTTAGAATACGTGTCATAGGATTTGACACTCTTCCAACTTATTTATCCATTTTTGGTGGGTTTTATGTAGTCCTCCCTACACCCCATGACCTTGTAAATGTTTTCAACTATCGATTTTTGTGCATCCTCATCTACGAGATCATTGTAGTGTTCTCCCTCATATGGGTCCTGTGGTGTGACCACGTGAAAGGTGTTAGTTTTGAAGGACATATATCTCTTATTTAAGTTTAACACCACATTATTTTCAAAGGTCCAGTAAATTTCCAGTAATGTGGGATATGGATCAGACTCATCCATGATCTCATCACTTAAAAATTGGCCTTTGTCTTCACTCGTATGATGTTGACCTCTACTTTCTCTAGCCGACCTATGGGATAGATATTATGCTATTGATTAGCTAATCAAAGCTGGATGGGATACCATACCAACTTGGGTTTACCCATCACTTCCCAATACTTCTTAGGCAAAAATTTCACATAGGATCTGAGGTCCAACATGAATCCATCCATATCGTACCCACCAAGCTCTGTTATCATATTGAACTCTCGACCATTGCGCTTTTGATTGGTGACCTAGAAGACATCCCTATATGGAAGTGAAGTCGATATGGTTGGACCTTAACTCTATGGACTAGAAAAATTTGTTTTAAGAAAGCATGTAATGTAGTAGAGTTATCTTAATTAAATATCTTTGAGTTACCTATAATTAATGAATAGTAGGAAGTGATCACTCAATTAAATGGTCGAGGATGGGTTGAATCATTAGTGGAGGGATTATGTTCTAGGAAGTTCAATTGAATGAGAATAGCTTGTGGGATTAGATATGTAGGCATAGAGAACCTTTGATCCTCTAACATTAAGTAAAAATTCCATAATTGTTCACCTAACATAACTTCTAGCCATCATACAATTATGTACATGATCATATTATACAACCAATAAAAGCATCCTCACAATCCTCATGCAAATTTTGGGTTCATAGAAACTAGCTTTGAGTAGACTAAAGAGTCGTCCGGGATATTTGTTTTCACAAGGGAAGTAATAGAGAGAGGCTAGAGCCTGCATGGAAAATGATCCAACCTTCTGATTGTGTGCATTGAGGATGGAAGATTGAAAAAATTATCATATATTTAAAGCATATATGCACATGAAACCTATTTTTGAATAATCAAATAGAAAATTTATGTATTATTGTTTAATTTTATTCAATATAAATTGGAATTGAAAATCTCCACTTGTTGCTAATAAAAATACAAATTATGATTAATAAGAGTTATTTGGGTGACAGGTGTGGGTGGGAGTCTCCTTGATCATAGAGGAAATCAGATAGATTATTACTCTTTTGGTTTAGGGACTACAACAAACAATATCGTGGAAGTATAGTCTCTATATGTAGTCTTGAAATCAACAAAAGACCACAATATCTATCACCTCACAATAATCGACGACTCTATGATGATTCTCATAGCAGTATTCAAAATAAATCTCATGAGGAACAATCACTTGAATGGAATTCTCCACTGAATCATCTCTCTAAGAGATATTTTTAAGGAGCTCAAACTCTTCCATATTAAAAGGTGTCTCAACCTTCTAGCTGACCATTGGGATAAGGTTGGCTCTAGGTTGCCAAAGGGGAAGATAAATGCCAATGGAGAAAGGTGTGTGTCCTCCTTTCCTTAAACCCTTGTCTATGATTTGATTTGACATGTTGAATTGATTCCCCACCATGTTTTCCCTCCCCCTCATACTATAGGGATTTATCATATGTTCCAGGATTAATGTGGAGTTTGTAAGAATTCAATTGAGTGTGAGCTCTCTTGGTTGTTTAGGTGGAATTTAGGTTCAGTAAATGGAACAATTTCCTGTGTGTCAACATGAAATTTCCTCTGGTTTGGGAAAAAACTTCATTTTCTATTTGTTTCAGTACGTCGTCCTCCCGTAGGGTTTGAGTTTCGGGATTTAGGTTGGGGATGTTGTTGGAATCAACCCTTGGTATATTCGGTCATCTCTTAGTATCCCCTTTAATTTATTTTTAATTTCTTATGGTTGTGGTGTGACTCTTTCTTTTTTATGCATCTGTTTATTTCATTTCATATTCATCTATGTTGCATTCCATGGTAGTGGTGGGAATTTTACTGTTAGTCAGAGTAGTTTTAGGATTTTGTTAAAGGGAACTGTAAAGGAAACTTCTATGAATGATTTCAAAAAGATACTTTGACTCCATGAGGAATTTTCCTACGCTAATAATTTGACCCTCTATTAGTTGATGACCAAATTCAGGGAAATTGAGGAAATTATGGCTAAGTTAACTCGAAGCATGGAGGAAAAAATAGGTGTGTTTGAGGTATGATTAACTATATCCCATCAAATGGATGAAATGGATGTTGTCATACAACAAATTAGATTTAAGACCTGCCAACAACCTTCGGTTTTAGACTCGGTTAACCCCGATAGAATTTATCCTCCTAATATTGATGATGGAAATGATACAAGGAATTCGAGCCATGGAACAACACAAATGGATACAATCGAGTGGCATCAATATCTCTCAAGGGCCCTTGATGTTTAGGATTCTACTTCCGATATCTAGTCTATCTTTTTTATAATTTTGTGGTTCTTAGAAAAATTCTACAAAGATGTTATTAGTCATGAAGACTTTGAGCAAGGTCCCATACGGATGATAAATTCTATTGTATATGTACTAGTTATAGAAATTTTTAGGATTCATTCCCTACCCTTCTATGTAGAGTATTTTATTATTGTTTTCTCAAGCGTAATCCCTTTTAATACAATTTCACTTCAGTTTCAATTAAAAAAAATAATAGCTATGAGTTCCAATCATAGGTACAAAATTGCTAAATATATTAAGAAAATAGAAAAATAAAGTGACATGGAAATGAATAGGAAGAATATATTCATGGAAAGTGGTTCCTTGCATCATAGGTGTTGGTATTGAGATTCTAATTACCATGGTTCTACACCATGAAAATAAGAAATGATTTTTAGGATTAGTGAGATTGGTAAGAGAAAAAAAAATAGAATGTTGACACATGGTTTGTTAAAAAAATGATGAGTGGAATGAAAAGTGTCATTTGTACATGGATGATGAAGACACAATAAGACAGAGCTAAGGAAACATAGTGGCAATATGGAGTAGAAACCCTGTTGGAGCATGACAATTTTGGGACAATTCTTGAAGTTTGCGTTGCAAGTCAACTACGCAGGATGCATGAAAAATGGATGAAAAGCATGCACAAAGAGGAAGGAAGTTAGAAAAAGGACCAAGATGTGCATTTTGAGGAGTAATATGGTAAGTCTTTAAGGTAATTTTGGGAGTTTGGGGATATTTTGTAATGGGATAAGCCCTAATGAAATTGTATAAATATGTAAAAGGGTGGCATGGTTAACTGAGGAGAGTGTGTGGTGTGTCGTTTGTAAAGTCATTATCTATATTTCATACTATGATTCGATACTCTCTGGTGGTAAACAATTATATCTGAGATATGAAGAATCAGTAGGTGTGCCCTGCAACAAACAACTAGGCAAGTAGTATGGCGAACTGTAGTTGTAGTAATTTTGTATAGCACATTACGCATATGTAATGAAGACTTGAATGAATAATATAAGCCAATTGTTGTGGACGTAGCCCAGTTTGGGGTGAACCATGTTAAAAAATGGTGTCCTTGTGTGCTTGTTTCTAATGTATTGTGCATGTTGTGTTTATTATGATTATTGTTTTGTTTACTAAAGATGATGATGAATATGACACATAACAATTATACTAATCTTACTATCGCATAAGGGTTTATGTATGGAGACAATGCATAGGGGAATGAATGTTATACTTATCCTCTATGAATAATTACTC
>SNQJ01S0198445.1:0-17107 GCA_010110895.2 Picea sitchensis
AAAACTCCTCTCTCCCACCTGAACTTGAAGGTTGACTTCCTCTAGACGGTTGACTCTCCCTCTAAGCTTGTTGACTCCCTCTGAAATTTGACTCCCTCAAAGTCTGTACAACCTTCAGAGCTACCTACTCTTTGTCCACTACCACTTCGCTACTACTTTTCATTGCTCACATAAGCTGGCCCTTTAGCCTATCCAAGTTGCTCTCTCTAACTCCTAGAATAACTGTTGTGTCTAAGCTAAATCCTCTGGGCATGATCAATGCATGTCCATCATGGAACAATACCTCAAGTCCCTTCTTCTCAATCGCTAAGTTCTGGCACCCATAGCACATTTTTCACTCTCAACACATCTCCTCACTCCATCCGAAATGATATTGTTCAAGACCCCTATACTGCATGCTTGGTCCCCATACAAAGTTCCACATACATATCTAAGTCAGAATCTGTGAAGCTCTCGAACAACTCACGTGTTCCTGTCAGTCATATAACATGTGGATCCACTATCCACCAACCAAGTCCAACTATCGGAAATTGTACCAGAAAAGGTAGAGACTAATAAGAACTCCCTCTGAAGCCTGTCTACAACCTCATCCACTTTTGTTGATGATGCCTACTGCTTCCCTTTCCCTTTATTCCGTCGTGGACAATGTGAATCATAGTGACCTACTGCTTCCCTTTCCCTGCTTCCCTGTCTGCAACCTCATCCACTTCTGTTGATGATGTCGATTGCTTCCCTTTCCCTTTCTTCCGTTGTGGACACTGTGAAGTATAATGACCTAGCGTATGACAAGCAAAATACTTGACCTTGATAAGGTCCTTCCTCTTACTTTGTTCTGGAGATGCCTCTCTCCTTGGAGAATCATTTCTTCTTCCCTTCCTAGCATGGGAAGTTAGGGTCGGGTTCTCATCATCGCTACCTCTCTGCTTGCACCCATTCATGGACTCTATCCAAGCCTCCTCTTTGATGCAATCGATTTCCATTCCTGGACTCTATCTGAGCCTCCTCCTAGATGCAATCGATCAACAGCCTCTCAAGTGGTGGAAACTTCTCTCGTGGACAAATCCCCAACACAAATTGTTCCCAAGACCCGAGAAAACCATACAATGCCACATTCACTAACTCTGTGTCATCAACTACCTCACCAATGGCTACAAGTTGATCATGAATCTGAGTGATCCTCTTGAGGTAGCTAGCAACTATATCTGATTTGGACAACTCAACAGATCAAAGTTGGTGCCTTGAAATTAACTTTCGGATTGCATTTTCGCTTCGTAACAAGCCCACCAAAGCATCATACATGTTCTTTGTTGTCTTCTTCTCAAAAATATGAGGAATCAAATGATCCTTCACAGAATCCAACAACACTAGCTTGGCCTTCACTTCCCTCTTCCTATGTGTTGCCAATTTTTGTGCATCCTTTGGATCTGGAATCACCATCTCAACATACTCTTTGAGATCGTTCTCTTCCAAGAGAAAAAGGATTCTAGCCTTCCAAGCCAAGAAATTTGTGGCCCCTTCCAACATGTCCTCAACTATAAGAGTGCTCACCATTGTGTCCTGCCCATAACCAAAAATCTGCAACAACAAAAATCTGCAGCCACTTGTGCCTCAAGAGATGACTCCCTATCTCTCTAGATCCTATGCGATGATACCATGTCAAATTTTCAGGCAATCAATGCATTCAATTTCAGATCTGAAAATTACTTCAAAGTGACCTCAAATAGTAAACTAGGGTTGTTATCACTGAATAATTTTACACTAAAATTATGATAGAAAATTATAGCGGAAGCACAAAGATCATAGAGAAAACATCCATGCACAAGAGACACAAATTTATGTTCTGTAAAATTTTCAGAATGAGAATTTCCCGAGGGCAAAACCAATCCTCTTAACAAAACTACAAATTCAGCAAAATTCCAGAAAAACTTCCAACTAGCAAACCCTAACTAACATCACCCTGCAATGTTGTACGGACAATTGACGTCAGTTGTACGGTATGCACGTGTTGTATGGATCGTACAACTAACACGTGCGAAATGTTTTCAGCGGCTACTTCTGATGTACAGTCGCACATGTGGTACGACCTACTGTACAAACTGTACAACTCCACACGTGTGGCCCTCTATTGATATTATGGTAGCTTCGGGAGGTATGAACCTCCATTGTGACCTTTGACAAGATTAGAATGTTCCGGAAGAAAGAAAAGAAATGAATGTAACCCTAGAAGAGATGTCGGCTGGGGAGAGATAATTAATATGAATTAATTAGTACCCAAAATGAGAAGTCGGCCCAGACAGTTAGCCAGGTTTACTATAAATACAGGGCGCCAGTCTCTCATTTGACACACTTCTCATAATTGTAGAGAGCTACTTCTGCGCACTGCAATCTAACAGTTTTGTGCGCAAGTCCTAGGGAAGGTGATGCACCAATTTTGGGTTGGACTCTTTGATTAGCTTTGATTACTTCTTGTTTGGTGCATTAGCCTTTCTTGGCTATTGGATTGCTACCAGGATTCTTCTCTGTGTCAAGGTCAAGGTGCTCGAAGGGTGGCTTCGGCCTATGGTTGGGTGACAATAGTGATATTGTCAATGGTAAAACGAGCACATTCTTTCATATTCTAACAGGTTATGGACCCACACCTCCTTCATTCAGTCTAATCGCTGGAAGGAAGCATAGCCATTAGGATAATGGGCTCGCTGAGGAACTCCCGCTAGGGTTACTAGCAGGAGCAGCTTCCAAGACACTGTCGCTAGGGTTACTAGCAGGAGCAGTTGCAGAAACCCTAAATCCCAGATACGGCACCTTGTGATGGAGCATCTCGCTAGGAGAAGATATTCAAATGCACCCTAGTTCAACGCACCTCTTGGCTCTCTCAGAAGGCAAAAACATCAGAGTTGAAGTTTTGGATCAAGGAATGACCAGCTAACAGTCAACCGAAGACATGAGTGAAAAGATCAGTCTTCTACACTACTCAGCACTCACTGGAACGATTGAAGATGACATCTGGATAATCGATAGTGGAGCTTCTGTTGGCATATTTAGTGACAGAAGGCAGTGTGTTTGCCATTGATGGCGAAGATCAGCAAGGGGGAGATTGTTGGCCTACTTACAGACAGAAGGCAACGTGCAACGTGTGCATGTTTGTCATTGATGGCGAAGATCAGCAGGATCAGTCATGCAGCGATAATGGCATGGCAATGGCAAGATCAACAGTGAAGAGCAACAGTGATTGTTGGATCACATTCAAAATTCTCAATGACTGTCAGATCTGAATTAAATGGCAAGATCAACAGTAAAGAGCAACAGTGATCGTTGGATCCCATTCAGAATTCCCGATGACCGTCAAATCTGAATTCAGACAGGAGGAGCACACAGTAGAAGAGAACAGATCTCAGGCGTCAGATCTGAGCCCGAAGACCTACTGTCGTTGGATCCAGAAGGAGGAGCACAATCTTTACGTGCAAGATGAAGCGAGCTTACAAAGTCTCGAAAGCAGGAGGACCGTCCATCTTCAAGAAGGACACGTGGCGAGCGACTAGAATTTCGTTGACTTGGACATTAGAGGAGTCAACGGAGCATGATGTGGGAACTCTGAAATGATCTGGGCCGTCGGATCGAGGATTGATCTGAACCCTTGGATTGAGAGTTGTGGACCATTGGATGCAGACTACACGTGGCGAGAGGTCAGCTTTTCGCTGACTGTAAGCCAAAGGAAGGAGGAGCTCTATCCTTTGAAATCGCGATAAGATCTGTACCGTTGATTCAAGAAGGACACGTGGCGAGGGATTAACATTTCGCTGACTGGAAAGTCGAAGTAAGAAAATCCTCTAACCGTCCAACTCGAGATATGCGAAACAGCGATAAGGTCTGGCCCGTGGTCATAGACAAGGTCACATCGACAAAGGCTTAAGGGAGGATCTAGCACGAAGCTAAGCTCCATTTCGGGAATCGCGACTTGGAGTGTCGAGACCCTTCATCACAGGAATGCCGAAATGTGAAATGCGAAACGCCTTTTGGCGTAGGCTGTGGTTACCGTCGGTGGTCATGTGAGGGGAAGGAGCTAGCGTAGCTAGTCTCCATTTCGAGTACCGGAAGTGGAAGAGTCAAGGAGACTCACGGCAAAATCCTCGAATTGCGAATTGCAAAAGCCCTTTATGGATAAGCGCTTGGTCATCGTCGTGGGCACGTGAAGGAAGGAGCTTGCAAGTTGCAAGGCTCCATTTCATGACCGAAAGATGGAAGAGTCAATGTGACTCGCAACAAAATTCGTGAAACGCGAAACTGCAAAGTGCTTCTTAATTAGGCTCGTGGTCACAGCCAGTGGGCATATGGGATAAAAGCAAGACCCTACGGATTTAATCCAACGGTGTTGGTTATTTGAAAATCTGATCGAAGGGCTATTGTTGATCTTCACAGTTAATCATTCAGTTACGATTCAGTTAGCAGAACTGAAGCATAATTCTTGGATGTTTGGCGATTCAGTTGCACAGGCGTTTTCCTTAGAGATTCGAGGTGTAACTGAATGGGTAGAAGTGCATAAAAGGTATATGCCATGACTGTGTGAGGTAGGCTATTCAAACGAAAAATGAGTTGAACTGTAAGAAAGGGAAAATTACAGTATGCGCAGTGTGAGATCAAACTCAAAGATGAGTAACAGATGCTAAACAGACAGAAGCAAGAGCAGAATTGCAGAACAGTTTGAAGCAGAGCAGAATTGCAAAACAGATAGAAGCAGAGAAGAATTGCAAAAAAGAGGAGAAGTGGTAAGACTTGAAACACCTGCATTGTTGATTATTCAATCATTTATTTATAATCAGGGAGGTAGGGTGGTGCTAGGGAGGACTGTGGTCCTCTGATATTCAAGTTGATGCTTGAATATTGGGAGTTGTAGCTTCCATCTAGTTGTGGCTAGAAAACAGGGTGGCAGGGTGGTGCTTGGGAAAACACACAGTTTTCTGTATGCAAGTTGGTGCTTGTATAAGTGGAAGTAGGTGCTTCCATCCAGTTGTTGCTGGAATACTCAGGGAGTTGGTGCTTCCTTCTAGTTAGTGCTAGAGAAACCAGAGAGTTGGTGCTCTCAGCAAGTTGGAAGTTGTAAAACAAAGTTAGTAGCCTCACATTGAGTTGTTGCTCAAATATAGATGATGTACAGAACTTAACAGACTGCCTATCATTTCGAAGAAGAAGAGGTTTTCTCCCTTTATGGGTTTCCTCGTGAAAATCAATCTCTGTGTATATCTTGTGTGTGACTGATGCTCATTATTTATGTTGTCCATATCTTGTATAATATTGATGGTTACTTGGAGAAGATTAAAAATGGTTTAATAGTCTTAAAATTGTTTAAGCATAGAGACAACCGATTCACCCCCCCCTCTCAATTGTCTTAGTAATTTCAAGAATTGGTATCAGAGCGGGTTCCTTTGACTTAAAGGTGGATCTGTAAGCTTAAACATGACAAGTCATGAAGGTACTTCAGCCACTAAGCCTCCTCTGTTTGATGCAACAAATTTTGCCTTCTGGAAGATTAGAATGAGAACATACTTAATGGCCTTAGGTGCTGACGTTTGGGATGTAGTAGAGACTGGATATACAAAGTCAGTTGTGCTAGCTTCCAAGGATGATAAGTTAAAGTTTAGCTTTAATGCTAAGAGAATGAATGTTATCTTGAATGGACTTGCTGAAGCTGAGTTTTTAAAGGTGATGCAACAATGAAGAGCAACAGTGATCGTTAGA
Source organism: Picea sitchensis (assembly GCA_010110895.2). Classification (NCBI taxonomy): domain Eukaryota; kingdom Viridiplantae; phylum Streptophyta; class Pinopsida; order Pinales; family Pinaceae; genus Picea; species Picea sitchensis. Next base: position 5,734 of record SNQJ01S0198445.1, read on the forward strand.
TCACATTCAAAATTCCTGATGACCATCAAATCTGAATTAAATGGCAAGATCAACAGTAAAGAGCAACAGTGATCGTTGGATCCCGTTCAGAATTCTCGATGACCATCAGATCTGAATTAAGACAGGAGGAGCGCACAGTAGAAGAGAATAGATCTCAGGCATCAGATCTGAGCCCGAAGACCGACTGTCGTTGGATCCAGATGGAGGAGCACGATCTTTACGTGCAAGATGAAGCGGGCTTACAAAGTCTCGAAAGCAGGAGGACCGTCCATCTTCAAGAAAGACATGTGGCGAGCAACTAGAATTTCGCTGACTTGGACATTGGAGGAGTCAACGGAGCATGATGTGGGAACTCCGAAATGATCTGGGCTGTTGGATCGAGGATTGATCTAAACCCTTGGATTGAGAGTCGTGGACCGTTGGATGCAGACTACACGTGGCGAGAAGTCAGCTTTTCGTTGACTGTAAGCCAAAGGAAGGAGGAGCTCTATCCTTTGAAATCGCGATAAGATCTGGACCGTTGATTCAAGAAGGACACGTGTTGAGGGATTAACATTTCGCTGACTGGAAAGTCAAAGTAAGAAAATCCTCTAACCGTCCAACTCGATATATGCGAAACTGCGATAAGGTCTGGCCCGTGGTCATAGACAAGGTCACATCGACAAAGGCTTAAGGGAGGATCTAGCACGAAGCTAAGCTCCATTTCGGGGATCGCAACTTGGAGTGTCGAGACCCTTCATCACAGGAATGCCGAAATGTGAAATGTGAAACGCCTTTTGGCGTAGGCTGTGGTTACCACCGGTGGTCATGTGAGGGAAAGGAGCTAGCGTAGCTAGGCTCCATTTCAGGTACCGGAAGTGGAAGAGTCAAAGAGACTCACGGCAAAATCCCCGAATTGCGAATTGTGAAAGCCCTTTATGGATAAGCGCTTGATCATCGTCGTGGGCACGTGAAGGAAGGAGCTTGCAAGTTGCAAGGCTCCATTTCGTGATCGAGAGATGGAAGAGTCAATGTGACTCGCAACAAAATTCGCAAAACGCAAAACTGCAAAGTGCTTCTTAATTAGGCCCGTGGTCACACCCAGTGGGCATATGGGATAAACGCAAGACCCTGCGGATTTAATCCAACGATGTTGGTTATTTGAAAATCTGATCGAAGGGCTTCTGTTGATCTTCACAGTTAATCATTCAGTTACGATTCAGTTAGCAGAACTGAAGCATAATTCTTGGACGTTTGGCGATTCAGTTGCACAGGCGTTTTCCTTGGAGATTCGAGGTGTAACTGAATGGGTAGAAGTGCATAAAAGGTATATGCCATGACTGTGTGAGGTAGGCTATTCAAACGAAAAGTGAGTTGAACTGTAAGAAAGGGAAAATTACAGTATGCGCAATGTGAAATCAAACTCAAAGATGAGTAACAGATGTTGAACATACAGAAGCAAGAGCAGAATTGCAGAACAGTTTGAAGCAGAGCAGAATTGCAAAACATATAGAAGCAGAGCAGAATTGCAAGAAAGAGGAGAAGTGGTAAGACTTGAAACACCTGCATTGTTGATTATTCAATCATTTATTTATAATCAGGGAGGTAGGGTAGTGCTAGGGTCCTCTGATATTCAAGTTGATGCTTGAATATTGGGAATTGTAGCTTCCATCTAGTTGTGGCTAGAAAACAAGGTGGCAGGGTGGTGCTTGGGAAAACACAAAGTTTTTTGTATGCAAGTTGGTGCTTGTATAAGTGGAAGTAGGTGCTTCCATCCAGTTGGTACTGGAATACTCAGGGAGTTGGTGATTCCTTCTAGTTGGTGCTAGAGAAACCAAAGAGTTGCTGCTCTCAGCAAGTTGGAGCATGTAAAACAGAGGTAGTAGCCTCACAATGAGTTGGTGCTCAAATATAGATGATGTACAGATCTTAAAAGACTGCCTATCATTTCGAAGAAGAAGAGGTTTTCTCCCTTTATGGGTTTCCTCGTGAAAATTAGTCTTTGTGTATATCTTGTGTGTGACTGGTGCTCATTATTTATGTTGTCCATATCTTGTATAATATTGATGGTTACTTGGAGAAGATTAAAAATGGTTTAATAGTCTTAAAATTGTTTAAGCATAGAGACAACTCATTCACCCCCCCCCTCTCAATTGTCTTAGTAATTTCAAGAATTGGTATCAGAGCAGGTTCCTTTGACTTAAAGGTAGATCTGTAAGCTTAAACATGACAAGTCATGAAGGTACTTCAGCCACTAAGCCTCCTCTGTTTGATGCAACAAATTTTGCCTTCTGGAAGATTAGAATGAGGACATACTTAATGGCCTTCGGTGCTGACGTTTGGGATGTAGTAGAGACTGGATATACAAAGTCAGTTGTGCTAGCTTCCAAGGATGATAAGTTAGAGTTTAGCTTTAATGCTAAGAGAATGAATGTTATCTTGAATGGACTTGTTGAAGCTGAGTTTGTAAAGGTGATGCATCTTGAAACTGCCAAAGCAATGTGGGATAAACTTATTAGCAGTTATGAAGGAAATGAGAAAGTAAAAGATGCCAAACTTCAAACATATAGATTGAAATTTGAACAACTAATTATGAATGAAGATGAAACAATTAGCAAGTATTTTTGAAGAGTTGAAGAACTTGTGAATGCCATGAAGGGTCTTGGTGAGAAGATTGAAGAATCATTTTTAGCTCAGAAGATTTTAAGATCTCTGCATGATAAATTTAATCCAAAAGTCTCTACAATAGAAGAACTAAATGATCTTAAAACTCTGTCCATTGATCAACTCCTAGGAACTCTAACTGCATATGAAATGAGAATTAGCAAAGATAAATCCATTACTAGAGAAGTATCTTTTAAAGCAGACAAAAATACTGATTCAGAACTAGATGATATTGAGGCAAAATTTGTGAGAAGGTTAAAGAAAGGATCAGGCAAATATCAAGGCAAGCTCCGCTTCAAAAATTTTAACTGTGGTAAGATAGGTCATTTTGCATCTAAGTGTCCTCACCAGAAAAAGGACCAGAACTTTGATGATGAAAAGAAATACAAATTTAAGAAATATAGTAAAAAGAAAAGTTTGTGTGCAAACTATGACAATTCCTCAGAAAACTTAGATAGCGATTCATCATGTGAAGACAAAGTGAATGATTTTATGCTTATGGATATGGGAGATCTTGATGATGAACACACAAGAGGTGAAATGGATGACGAAGAAGTTGTGGTGGATATGGAGGGTGAATTAATCAGTGCTTTGGAAGAAATCGACAGACTCGGATTTAAGAAGAGAAAATAAAAACAATTGTTGATGCAGTATAAAATGAATGGTAAAAAACCTGATAAAGACTTTGCTCTACTAAAAGTTGAGTTAGAAGAGGCAAAGTAAATTGAAGACATTCTGAAACAACAGTTATCAGAGAAGAAAGCGAGGTGTGAATCTTTAGAAGAAGAAATAGTAAAAACCAGAAAAGAATTGGAGAAGTTTAAGGCATTGTATCACCAAAATCTGTCAAGTATTAAAGCATCAGAAGGATTAACCTCCATTCTAAATCAGCAAAGGAATCCAAAGTTGAAAGCTGGCTTGGGCTATGAAGAAGGATCAAGCAATGATCATCCAAGTAATACAGAACCCATCAAGTTTGTCAAGTCTACAATCATTGACAACAACCACTCTGCAGAAACAAAGAAAGAAAATCAGCCACCAAGAAGGAATGAAAGAAAAAATACCAGAACCGAATCTGTTGATAAGAGAAACTATCAGTATGGAAGAAATCGACTCGCTCAAAGAAGACAGTCATTTTCCAGGTACAAAGGATTTTTCTATGGATATTGTTTTTTTTGTTCTAACTTTGGTCACAAAGCTATAACTTGTTCTTTAAAATTTAGATATGAGCAATCAAGTTATGCAAGGAATAATTATCTGCCACAACCAAGATTGAGACAGCCAAGCAACAAACAACCACAGACTATAAATCATGTGATGGATGGGAGAAGGACGCAGGTGAAACATAACAACAGTTATTAGCATAACAATCGCTATGATATGTTATTCAGTGAACCAGAATGCTACAACTGCCGTAACTATGGACACAAAGTTGCACACTGTCGCTTAAGGAACTATAAGCGAGAGTTGAATCATACTGCTAAAAATTTCAAGATTTGGAAAAAGAAAGAAGATGACCAGTGTGGATTAGTGTTATCAACCCAAAGACAAAAGAATCCCTAGTATATTGACAGTGGATGTTGTTATGAACATAAAATACATATAAAGTAGATTTTTTTTTTTGACAGAAACGTTTAGCGGGATTTGTATTACTTGTGGACTAGCCACGGTTCGATTACAAAATGGCAGAGCTTCACTGAGTAGCTACCTACAATAAGCTAAGATGCACTACTAAAATTGCCAAATTTAACAAACAGCCCTGAAGGCGGTTCAGGTCTGCTGAGAGCAGAATTATTTTAAAGTCATGGCTTCTATACAAAATGCTAGGATGCTTGAAAAGGGAAGAAATCGCTACTGACCAAGAGACTGACTACTCTTTGGGATCTTTCCCCCATTGGATGTTTAACTTAGACATTTTGCCTTCCAGTTGGCCGATCCTTTCTTCAAATTCATCTTTTGGGCTCTTCAGCTCCTGGTGTAGCTTGCCAAGTTCCTCTGTGAATCCAATTTTTACAGTAGAGATATCCTGCTCCAGTTGCTCCAGCCGTCTGCCTGCCTCTGAGTCTAAGTTCTCAAGGAAATCAAGTTGATACTGGAGTGTCTGCTTCAAGCCTTCCAGCGTTTCATCTAGTTGTTTCAACCGCTCCTCAATGGTGAGATTTCTGCTGGAACTCGCGGCCATCTCTCGTCCTCTGGTTCGCGTGCTCTGAATCCTCTCCGTCGGCTCTTTTCTCAGCTAAGTATGGGTTTGCTCTCAGACTGAGGGTGCGTGCGAATTTAATCTTGCCCGCCCTGCACTCATCATTTCGCCCCTCTCTGCTTTTCCCAAGAGGTATGGGAGGATGATCTTGCTGTCTCCTCTGTGCAAGAGATCCGATCTTTTTTGGGCCGTCCTCTGCCCGCTTTGTCCTGTCCCGCGCTCCTTCATTGGTTGATGCCTGGCACTGTCGATTTGGTCTTGTCCCCTTCTTTGCAACTTGCATGAGCTTTCACTTGGGTTGAGGCGGGTCAAGGTAGATCCACTGTGGATAGCTGGCCATTTGCACTCATGCGTCCTTGTTCCAGCATAGCGCCTCTATTTGCCTCCTCATCCGCTTCTTTATTCAACTCCCACAGAACATGGAACACTTGATATGAGTCAAGCCTTTTAAGGAGGAGGCGTATCCTGGCCAACAAATTATTGAGCTGTGCACTTTGAGTTTTCGTAGAGCGGGCTATGGCACGGATTAATATTCGGGAATCTCCTATGATAATCAGATTTTGGATTCCATTTCTTTTGGCTTGGTACAGGCCTTGCCACAATGCCATTGCTTCTGCATGGTTGTTGGTGGCGATGCCTAAGCCAATGGCATATCGCACCATGATTTCTGCATTTGGCTTTACAATTATTCCTCCTCCTCCTGCTTGGCCTGGATTGCCCTTTGAGGCTCCGTCAAAGGACAGGATGCAGGCTCTCCTTTCCTTTTTCCAATTGTCAAATTCGTTCCTTCCTGTCCTTATTTCCCAATTCTCTTGAATTATGGTGTTGATTGTGTTCCCAGTTTGCAATTGAATTTGGAATTGGCCCAGCCAAAGCTCTTCTTTTTCTTCCAGCTCCCTACTATATTGAGGATGTAGGTGAGTACTAGCCCATTCGCCAAAGAGAGCTCTGATCTTTGCACTCACAAGTGGGGCACTCCTTTGCTTATCCCTGAAAACTCTGTTGTTTCTTTCCAGCCAAAGCCCCCAAAGGATAAACATTGGGATTGCTCGCCAAAGCCCCGAGGCATAGCTTTGCTTCTTCAATTGGAAAGGGTAAAGGGCTGTCCAATTTTGGAGAAGGGATTTAATATCTTGGGGAAGATGTAGATTCTTTTGCAACCCAACTGCCAGCTTCCAAACTTCCTTTGAATAGCTACAATTAAGAAGAAGGTGATCTAAGGTTTCCTCAGCTTGTTGACACAAGGGGCACCTGAGAGGACCCTCCCAACCTTTCTTTTGGAGGTTCTCCCCTGTTTGGATACTGCTATGACTTAGAGTCCGGAGGAACAGGTCTATTTTGGGAATGGTTTTTGTGTTCCAGATGGATTTCCAGAGGGACGGGTTGGGAGGAACATGAGGGATGTTTCGAAAGGTGTTGTATCCCAACGAGGTGGAGTAGGGCTTCGCATTCTTCCCCCAACCTCTCTCATCTTTACCTTTTTTTTTAATGGGGGCTTTCCCCTGCAAACTGATCTTTAGGGCGCACCAATCATTTTCTAAGTCCTGGGGCAGATTGCCCACTCCCCAACCTTGCCACGGCTTGCCTCCATCATTCCCCCACGTAGAGATGTCATAGAGCGTCGTTAGATTTTGCCCGTCCATCCATCCTTTTAGTCGTTCCAGGTCCTGACTTCGTTCCAGAGGTGGGTCCCCTAGAATGGAGTCCTGCCAAATTTTAATTTTTTTCCCGTTTCTCGGCACCCAGGTAAGGTGAGGGGTGAAAAGGTCCATGGCTTTTTTGCAAAGAGCGTAGATTGGGGACCCCTTAGCCTCTCTACAGGGGTTTTCTATGCACCTGCTCCTTGCGCCTCTAAAATATTTCTTCCATAGTGCTTCCTTGCTCCACGCGATGTCCCCACTGACGATGTGCCATAGCAATTTCGCCCCTAGAGCCAGGTTCTGTACTTGGGTGTTTTTAAAATTGAGGCCTCCTTCCAAGAGAGGTTTGGAGATTTTGTCCCAGTTTATAAGGTGAAGTCTCCTCCCTGTTTGCTTCCCCCCTTCCCACAGGAAGCTTCTCTGCATTGCCTCCATTTTTTGAATTGTAGAGCTTGGAGCTAGAAGCAAAGAGTTCTGGTAGATGGGTACACTGGCCAGGACGGATTTGATTAGGACTATCCTCCCTGCTAGATTTAGCCAATTCGCCCCCCAGGAGGAAATTCTCTTTTTTAATTTGTCTAGTAAATGGTTCCATTGTGAGGACCTTGGAGCAGCTTTGGAAATAGGGATTCCCAAGTAGGTGAAGGTCTCCCATTTGGTGTGCCCTTCCATCCCCAAAACTCTGGAAATTCCCAGCATCTCTTTGGGTGTAATGTTCCAACCATAAATTTTACTTTTTGATTGACTTATCTCACTTCCTGACACTGCAGCATATGCATCTAGCTCCTCTTTGAATCTTTTTGCAACTAACAGACTTGCCCCACCTAGTAGCAGGGTATCGTCTGCAAATTGCGCATGGTTGATTTCCTTCACACCTTGCACTATTTTTAGTCCTTGGAGATTGCTTTGGATTCTGGAATTTTCCAGCTGGTAGCTCAGAACTGAGGCTTGAATTGCATAGAGCAAGGGCGAGAGAGGGCATCCATGCCTTAAGCCCCTAGACGCTTTGAAAAAATTTGTTACTCTTCCATTTACCATGGGGGCTATCCATGGCGATCCTATGCAGGCTCTTATCCAATTAACAAAGGATTGATCAAATCCGAACTTCTTCATTACCTCAAATAGGAAATTATGATTAACTCTGTCAAAAGCGTTTGCAAGGTCTAGTTTAATAATCATACCTTTATCTTTCCTGCATAGGCTTGAGTGAAGAGCTTCTTGCACAAGGATTATGTTGTCTGCTATTTGTCTTCCTTTGATGAAGCCTCCCTGGTTCTCTGGAACTATTAGAGGAAGAACGTTTTTCAATCTGTTTGCGATGACCTTGGTAAGAATTTTGTAACTTGTATTACAGAGGGAGATCGGCCTGAATCGACTAAAGCTAAGCGCTCCTTTCTCTTTAGGGATGAGTGCCAGGAAGGCCGAATTTGTGCTTCCTCCTAGCTTGCTGCTCGCTTGAGATTTCCTTATCATTTTGGTTAGGTCCGATTTGATTATTTCCCAACATTGCTGAAAGAATCTGGCAGTAAATCCATCCGGTCCAGGGGCTTTATCCGGGTGCATTTGGTCCACCGCCTCTTTTATTTCTTGCTGTGTGACTTCCTCCATGAGCTTGAGATTGATATCTTCTTTTATTAGATTTGGAACAATGGATAGGGGGTACATTTGAGGGTCAATGCTTGCCCTTTGTGTTTCTGAGTAGAGAGTTCTGAATGTTTCAAAAGTTGCCTGCCTAATGCCCTCTGGCTCAGAGATTGTAACGTTTTGGACTTGGATTTCTGTTACAGCCTTATAATGTTTCCTTGCTTCCGCTTGCTTGTGGAAATAGCTAGTATTTTTGTCTCCTTCCTTCAGCCAAAGACTTCGAGACTTCTGCCTCCAGTATCCTTCTTCATCTCTGCAGGCTTTGTGCCATTGCCTTTGAAGTTGTTCCTCTTTAAGTAAGTCTTGCTGAGTGATCTCCTTCTTTTCCAGAGCGAGTTGATGACTTTCCAGACGCCTTTGAGCTTCTAATCGCAGGGCGAGTGGATCAGATTGTTTTTTTGCCCATTCTTTTAGCGCAACCTTAAGCCTTCGCAATTTTTCTTCCCAAACATAAAACGCGGAGCCATTGACCTTGCTTGTCCAAACGCTGGAGACTTTGTGCAAAAAGTCTTTATCCTGTATCCATGAGGGATTGAATCTGAGGGGGATGGGCCCCTGGCCTTGGTCCTTCCTTAGCTCTAAGCTAATTGGTTTGTGGTCAGAGGTACTGTGGGGGAGGATTTCTAAAGAGGCTATAAGCCCAAGGGACAAAAACGAGCTTTGGACAAAGAATCTGTCCAAGCGGGCAGTGATATGCCCCGGGCCTACCCTTTTGTTGGTCCAGGTGTAATGTCCCCTGGTCGACTTAATATCCATTAAATCCCATGCTGAGATTAGGTCCTCCACCCATTCTCTAGCTGGGTCCCTTACAATAGATCCTCCCCGTTTTTCTTCTTGGGCCAAAGTTACATTTAGGTCCCCTCCTAGTATGATGTTTTCTAGCTCATTATTTGTTAAATAGTCTAGAAGGGTTTTCCAGCAATTATTTTTTTCATCTATATGTTGTGGGACGTAGATATTAAAGAGACTTACTGTTTGCCCTAACTCCCTATGGAGTAGTTGGGAGAAGATCCAATGCATGCAAAGGTCTGAACAGATCAGATCTATTTTGGAGGCGTTCCACAGGGTGCAGAGTCCTCCTGACGCGCCTCTGGCGTTTTCGGCTAAACCCTGGCTGCTTTTCCATACGTTTTTTGAAACTTTCATAGAATCCTGTTGACTCATCTTGGTTTCCTGGATAAGTAGGATGTCCGTTTCCGTTGCTCTGAGTATGTCCCTGAGAGATTCTTCCTTCCTTTTGCTACCTAGACCCCTATAGTTCCAGGAAGATAACTTCATTGATTACTTTGTGGAGGGGAGTGGCCTCCTTGGGAGGCCTTGGCTAGCTTCCTGGTTTGCCTTACTCCAATCATTTGCTTGATGGTTGGTTGTGCTCCTTTTAGAACGTCCTTATAGGTTTCCTGGTCTCGTTCCGCTTTTTTGGATTTCCTACCTCTCCCCGGCTTCTTTGGGGTGTCCCAGGCTTCACTCGCTCCTTCTGATTCATTTCCTGACGAGATCTCTCCCTCCTCGATGCCTTGAGCCTCCCCGTTCCTTGGAGGGGAGATAGGTTTCTCCACTTCTTCTGTTGTCTTTTGGGTTCCTCCGGTTTCCGGGATTTGGCCGCCTCTTTCTTCTTCAGCGTGGGCGGCTTTGCCTGGATTCGCCGTTTCACCTTCATTTCCCAGTGCTTTGAAGTTGTTTGTCGTCTCTCTATTTCCAGGGTTGTCTTGAGCGGGAGCTGGATTTTCCCTTCTTGGGCCTTTGGAGTTCGACCTTCCTTTCTGAGGTTGCTGCCAACCTTCCTCACCTGCTTTCTCTGTGCTTGGGGTTTTTGGACAGTTTCTCTGAAAATGTCCGTATTCATGACATCCTCTGCATTTGAACGGGAGCTGCTCATAGTCCAATTTTTGTAAGTGTTGCCATTCTCCTACCTTCAGTTTTACCGCTTCCGGCAAGCCGATTTCCAAATCAACTTCCACACAAATTCTTGCACAGGAATATTGGTCTTTTGGATCGGCTATGTCAATGTAGTGCCCTAGTCCGTTCCCAATAGCTTGCAACGACGAGGAGTTCCAGTAGTGGATTGGCAGATTTGGGAGTCTGACCCAGACCGGGACGTCTTTTGGCACTTCCGAAGCTAGATCAAAGTTTGGAGTCCATCGATTCAGATAAAGGCCCTGTGTGCCCATGAAGTATGGACCATTCCTGAAGAATAAATCGCGGTCCTCCTGGGAGATGAATTCGAAAATAAAGTAGCCCCTTCCAACCGCGTAGCAAGTTACACTATTTTTTATTAATGGCCTCCAGTTCCTTTGGATCCAGTTGTCTGTTGTCCTCCAGTTGTCTGTTGTCCTGGCCGAGGGCCAAAGGCCCATGAACTGACCTACCAGCCCTCGATCTGAGAGGGAGAGCGCTACCTTCATTGGCTGTTCCGGGGGGAGATTGATCTCTGGAACGTCATCCAGTTTTTTTACAAAACTTGGTGCTTTTGCTTGGGGCGCTTTCTTTCTGCAAGTTGTGATTAGCTTCCTGAAGGACGTGGTTGGGGAGGGAGGGAGCGGCGGCTCCCCTCCGCCCTGGCTTGGCATGGTTGCGAGAAAGCACGAACCCTAGATCAGTGCTTTTACCTGCACGCGCGCGTTCCAAACCAGATCTATTACATGTTACAAAGTTAAAATACTTGGCATATAAAGTAGATATTAATAAGATAATGATTAAATAATAATTATTAATAATGAAATGACATGTTTATTGGTAAAGGGCACCCCAACGTGGCTATATAAGCAAGCCCCCATTGTTCATTCATATCATCTTATTATATTCTTATACATTATTATTAAATATATTTACTATCCTTAAATGGATTATTGCGTACTGTCCTATTTATATTGGATGTTTACATAGTGAACCAGTAGGTTCACCACATATGATTGGAGACAAAAGTAAGTTTCTAACTCTAAGTGAAAACAAATCAGGGAATGTAACTTTTGGAAATGATGCACTGGGAAAAATAAAAGGTAAAGGAATGGTAAATCTGAGTAATGGAAAAGGGAAAGCTCAAGATGTGTTATTTGTAGATGGTCTTAAACATAATCTGTTCAGTGTCAGTCAAGTCTGTGACCGAGGATGTGAAGTTGTTTTTACTTCTAAAGATTGTAAAATAAAGTCTGTGAATTCAGGACAGTTGGTTGTGTTATCCCCGTTTTCTAGGGATAACTAGGAGATCATGTCTCGAGGCCCACAGGTCCTAGACATGGAGTACCGA
>SNQJ01S0198446.1:0-17013 GCA_010110895.2 Picea sitchensis
TCCTTCCTCCCTAACCTACTTCCATCTCCATTCCTATCCTTCCTCTACTGGACTATCTTGGAGCGTCAACTATATTGACCTAACTCCAAATAGAACCCGTAAGCGGAAGTGTCACTATCTCGACCAAGCTTCCCCAGCAGGCATCTGACAGTCATCATCACACGTCTTGGGGAGCGTGAACTAACACAGTCCTCCCATGACTTCAGGTTTTGGAGGATACACGGTGGGAAATGCCTCCACCCCTCCTAATCATAACTAGGGTCCACACCCTACAATGGAATATACAGTGGCACTGTGTTGCTGGACTGTGTAAACACTACCCAAAACCTTGTTCCACCCTACCAACTAGGACAACTTCCTAGCTCCAGGATATCATATGGATATCCTGGCCCCCGTGCCCAAAACCTCCAGCAAACCGGTGCTTGTACTGATCCAATCTGACTACAAAACTCGACTCTCCTCTGTGCAATCCAAGAGAGACCTCCCATGTGTAGTGTCCTTTTTAATTTAACATCAAATAATTAATCAAACATAAAGTAACTGCTACTTGATTTCTGTAACTCAGTAATTTCTTATAAACTCAGCACATACGCATATAAATTTATCAATGAATAATAAAATTTTATAACAGAATAAAACAAATACTTAATTTAAATTACCTTGGTCTTATGCTAACCCTTTGCTTTCCACTTGCCTTGTTGACTGTTGTTGAAATGTATAAACACTACCCAAAACCTTGTTCCACCCTGCCAACTAGGACAACTTCCTAGCTCCAGGATATCATATGGATATCCTGGCCCCCGTGCCCAAAACCTCCAGCAAACCGGTGCCTGTACTGATCCAATCTGACTACAGAACTCAACTCTCCTCTGTGCAATCCAAGAGAGACCTCCCCAAAAAATCCCGTAGAATCGTAATGCCTCCTTCGTAAACCTCCTCCCCTCATATTCCTCCTTCACCGCCCTCCCTTTCATTTACTTCCTTACCTACCCATTTATTACCTTATCCCCTCATAATTAATATCTTATCCCTTTATATTCAATGTCTTATCCCTTTCCGTGTACGTAAGTCTTTAACAAATTAACATATAACTTATCATCCCTATTAATTCAATACCCATGTCAATGAATGTAACATGTAATTAATTAATCAATTAATTAATCAAATTGCAACCATTAATTAATTATTAATTATTTAATTAGTATCATTATACCAATCTTGTTTAATTAATACCATGTTAAGACAATTAATCCCCTAATTAATTTTTACTTAATAATCCTTAAACATTTATTCAACTAGGGTTGTTACAATCCGAGAAGATGTGCATAAAGCGGTCTAAGTATTTTTTGGTTACACTATTCATAAGACTCGTGAACACTATTGGTGCATTGGTCAAACCAAAAGGCACCACGACATACTTGTAATTCTTGAATCGTGATGGGAAGGTGGTTTTAAGAATGCCACTTTCTTTAGTCCTCAATTGGTGATAATCTCATCATAGATCAATCTTTGAGAATATTGTTGCCCATTTTATTTAATTGAAGAGATCATTGATTCAAGGTACCGGGTACATGTTCTTCATTGTGGATCTGTTCAAATGTTTGTAATCTATGCACAGTTGAAAGGAACCATCCTTATTATTGACAAGGATCATTGTTTCAGCTCATGGAGAAGAACTAGGCCTAATGATTCTTTAGTCTAGAAGTTCCTTTAGACACGTCTGTAATTCACAAATCTCTGGTGGCATCATCCTCCAAATTTTCGTGGAAATTATCTTCGCACAAGGTTTTAGCTTCGTATTAAAATCAAGCTCTTTGTTAGATGGTAAACTTATCATATCTATGGGGAAATTCCCCTAAACTCATATAAGATAGGGTTCTAATCTAAGGGAGGTCCCGTTTCTTCACTTACTGCCTCCATGACATACAACCGATATTATTTTCTTCGACAATGCTTTACTTTCATCACTGCGGTGAAACATGAGGATTCCTTTCTCTTGAGAATGCCAATTTTTAATTGTCCTTCCTTCATTGGGTAAACACAACTCTTTTCTTGAAGAAAACTAAGAAATATCGATAAGCCTCTACCCAATCCATACCAATGATGAGGTTGTGCAACCCAAGGGAAGTACTTGCTTAACTTTGGAAGCCATTTTGACTAGTATAAAATCATTGTGCTCATAGGAATATGCCAACCCACATTTATCTAATGTAGATGGAGAAATGAAAATGTTTATTGCACCCAAATCAAAAAATATTTTAAGTTTAACATCATTTATTTTAACTGAAGATTCTACCACATTGGATTGATGTTCTACCTAACAATTTTTAACCACTTCATAAACAAGGTGGTTATGTCCTATATCCCCTACCAATGCTCTTCCTTCATGGTGCATAGTACCCAACTATGACCCTAGGAAATCATACTAGAAATGAGGACCTCCACACCCCGCATAGGGAATGTGGGGCAGTGTTTTCATGTTGTTATGGTGAGATCTCTATGACTAGTTCCTTCCCTTGGAACCTCTTGTATTGTTAAAAAAATCCTCGAGAATGTATCTAACTCTCATGTATCCCTAACGATGTTTGAGACATTGCACTAGCTACCGTCATGGTACCTAGTACAACACCTATGGATGTAGCCTTATTTCATATGGAGGTGGCTCGAAACTACCTACCATAGAAAAGGTGTGAGAAGTATTCCCTACAAATCTTGATTGTTGTGGATATTATGATCTCGTACCCCCTCTTTAATCCCCTCTAGCATCACTAAGCTCTTCCACATAACATGCATATTATAATTCCTCGACTACTAAAGGTAGGCTCCATATCCAAACAAGGGAATGGTTTAGTCCATTCACAAAGCGTAATTCCTAGTGCTCATTAGTTTCTATATAGGAAACATATTTCATTAGCTCCATGAACTCCATATCATGCTTCTTGTAACACCCTATTTCCCCAGTTAGCAAATGCAACTGAAGTAGCCAAGGACTATGGCAAAACTCATAAGTATGAATATGTGATGTAAGTATGGACTGCAAAGAGGAGGTCAGCGAGATATAAATGAGTTTGAATTTGTAAGTGCTGAAGGGGGATGTCGCAGGGAAAGAGACCACGATGGTGGTGGGGCACTGCCAAGAAGAGGTACTTCACCAGAATTAAAACTGCATGGACTCAGGAGGAACCAAAGCATTTCGCCCAGCCACAGATTTAATGCCTTGCAGGGCAGTGGGATGGCTTGATGATGAGGGATGGGAGGTGAACCGCCCATCCGTAGAGCCGTCGGGTTTGATCGGCGCGAGGGTAATCGCGGCACATGCAACCTCGCAGGAGGATAAGGTGTGGGGTAGAATTTATTGGGGGCAGATGTGAGGGGATAACTCTGGCGATATGTAGAGTGTGTGATAGCAGAGAGGAGGGATTACAACCATCTGGACAGAATGAGAGAGCGGAGTCTCAAGACATCCCGTGGTCATAGCTACAGGGGTAGCTAGTAGAGTAGAAATCTGATGGGAATTAGCTAAGCCTCTGAGTTAGGTGGAAAGCAGAGCACCCCTCTCGTGATTTGCTTTCATTCTTGAACTTAATTGATAAGTGTTTTGCTTATATTGTATCTTGAATTTATATGTTGTCACATATGACCCATAGACTTGTGGATTAGTACATATCTTCCTGTGTAGTAATATGCATGCCAGTAATTGTTGATAAGGAGTAGATATGGAGTCCTGAAATTCATAAAAAGTAAAGGATTGGAGCATGAAAGGGTTCGCGTAATGTTTGATATGAAAAGGTTGATATATGCATACCGGGGAAGCGTGCTCAGTTTACGTTGATGAATGAATCTAATCGTGCCCATCCGTCCTTGGGAAGTTGTTTTCATTATCTGCCTCCGGGAATACCCCGGTAGGAATCTCCCTCCTGAGAGAGACTTCCCTCCTTGGAAAGGTTCACTAAGAACCCAAAACAAGAACTCGAACGCACAAACCTTATTAACCCTGCACGAGGAAGAACAATCCTCTTGAAAAATCGAGATGACAACATAAGGATCAAGTAACGAATCGAAGGATGAGATCTCGTCGGAGGAACCATAGTCATTCACTTTGACCATTAGATTGTGAAAATGCTGCCAAGCATTACAGTTGCCCTCTCTAGGCATGATAGAAATTGGGATCGTAAATCCCAAGACTCAAAAGAACGAACCTAGACCGTTAAATCTCGGTCCACGTCCAGTAGTTGGATCGAGAGAAGGCTGCGAGGATTAAGCCTTGATGAGGTGGTAGCCCGAGGAAAAAGGATCAGGCCTACTCAGGATCCTGGAGTAGAAATCACATAGAAGTCGTTTGGATGAGGAATATTTGCAGTATAACCACATGAGGACACATGGCGAGAGGCTCACGAGAAGAGAGTGGAGGTGAGTGAGTTCAGGAGACAAGAGATTACCATTCTAGGAAATCCCTTGTCCTGTGATTCTCAGGGCATCTCGAGGACCGTCCATCATTTGAGGACGCGTGTCAGAACCATGGAGAGAGCCGGGAATCGGGGAATCAGAGATACTAAGAGCAAGGAAAACAGGACTTCGAAAGTCTCAAAACCCCGAGAGTCAATCAGGACCGTCCATCATTTTGGACGTGTGTCAGAACCCAGGAAAAGTGAGTCGAGAATCGGAGTATTTAGGCACACAAAGATCATATCCCACCTGGAATCGCGATATCATTTCTCGATAGTCGGGACCGTTAAGCTCTTAGGGAGACCACGTGGTATTCCGAAGCCATCAGAGGCTCTCTCGTGAATCCTGTGGAAGAAGTATCTATGCTTAATGAAATACTTGAACCAGAAGTCAGCCTTAGTGCTCAAAACTCAGATAAAGAGTGATTAATTAACAAATGTTGATTAGGGCTTAATCCATGAAATGGAGATGGGGTTTTAAGGAAGGAGTTATATGGTGGTGGTCCTAGGAGTAAATGGTCACATGGGCTGTTGTATAGCCCTACTATAGAGGCCTAATCACGTTAGAGAACTCTCGAGAGGAATCAGAGTAGGGTCGAGGACTAAAGTGGAGATTCTGATCTCAAGTCCCGAAAATCGATAGGAGTAGCCGAAGAAGTTAAAGACCCGATTCATAAAGACAAGTGAATCCATGAGGTAGCCTAGAGCTGGAGAATGCTTAGAGGCGCCGAGTTGGAGGTCGTGGTTATGGGGTGAATGAATTTTGGTTACCACAGAAACCTGAACCCCAATATTAGTCGAGATGGTAGCTTCGCTAATCCTGACCCTCCCTCAAGAGTTCCATTTGAGGGATTAATTCAAAAAAAAATATGATAGTGGATGTGTTACAAAGTGGTGTCAGACATGGATTTACAACACTTGGCTTGATTGGGCTCATGCACCAATCACACATAAACCTCATTCGAAACACTCCTAAGAGGATTAACACGACAACCTATCTTATAGGTTAGAGCCTTGGAATATGAACCTGATTGTGTATCATGTTGTTAAGGGTGTGGAATTATGCTGGATTATGGAATATATATTTAATTCTTGAGAGCTAATATCAGTTGTCTTGGGATTCAAGCCCGAGACCCAGTCAGCATGAAGGAGTCTCCTAATGAGTGAGCTCACCAAGGAGGTGGGAGAGGCTCCCTAGCAGGAGGCAGAGTCTGATGAAAAGAAGGTAATAGGAGGACCCCTCTGGGACTTAGTGGGGCGGTGGGAGTCTCATGAGTCGAACTACAAAGGCTAGGATTCGATAATGAGAAGATGATAAAAGAACAAGAGAAGCAAATGGAAATTAATGCAGGAGTTCTGCCAGGAGCCCTATCGACCTACAGCGACAAATCGGCGCATGAACTGAGATGAAAATCCATGGAGTAGTGTCAGTGCTCCTGCTTGAGGCTTACATCCAGAAGGAATTCCACCCAGTGGGGACCAATGCGGATGATTCAAGCTGAGGAAGGAATTGATTGATTGAAGGTTCTTCTAGCAGTAGGACCAGTCCCTATTCTTGAAGAAAATAGAAGAAACAAAGACTTCCAAGAGTCTCATAAATTTGAGGAATTTAAAAGGCCAAACCTCCCTCCTTCCTTGAAGGATAAAGAAGGGAGAGGAGGGTTGAAGGCTTAGCTACTTGGACTAAATAAATATTTGAGAGTCCATGATTTCGAGGAGAACTTGAAAGAGGTAGAGTGGCCACTTTCAATCTGAGGGCAGAGGCTTCCATGGTGGGAAGACCTTAAGAATATAGAAAAGTGCATGAGGAGGGACACATCTTGGAAACAGTTCAGCGCCAGGAAAGTATTTGTTGGAAATGTATTTCGATGAGAAGGATAAATAGTTTTATGAACTCAAGCTGGGCCAACTTACCATGGATGGAATATGTCAACAAATTCCTCTGACTTACAAGGTCGTACCCTACATCAAAGAGAAGAAGCTGAGAGGTACAACCTTCATCAGTGAGCTTCCCAAAAGAATATCAGGAACTGAATCCAGTTTAGCCAGACAAGACCCAACCAGAAGGTGCACTATACTCACGAAGGAAACATATTGTCTTGAACAATATGGACATCGGGAAGATTCTCGTGGAGACTGGAAACAAAGAATGGTTCAAAATTTTTGAAGAAAGGGAGCAAATCCTGGGTTAAAAACTACAAGAAGAACCATGGAATGAACTTTCCAACCCGGAGTCATGGAACTTTCCTCGGTGGATGGAAATAGAAATTCTGGACCTATACTAGTAAATATTGATAACCCAAAGGGAAAACCTTTGGAATGTTGGGATTCTAGAGGAGATCATCTCCGGAAGGTTATCCCCTCCGGCCAGTGAGCGATTGAATTTATAATCTGGGGAAGCTACAGTCAATGACTGATGTGGCGGGGGTGTGCCACAGTTATACGTATGGACAATAACGGTGACCATATTCAATGGTGGAAATAGAGGTATGATCTTCAACCATTTTGTATCACATTTGATTGACCACAGATTTCCAATTTGAGTTATATATCCCTAGAACCGTTGATAAGTGTAAGCTATTACTGAAGCAAACTAAAACCATGAATTTAGTCCTGAGTTAGCCACTGGCTCCAAAAGGAAGGTGGTAGAGGCAGTACCATCTACCTTGATTAATGTGGGTGAATTCCTCACCCAAGCAACCCATAATGTATTACCCACAGGATTATGATCTGTTGATTGGTATGAATTGGATAGCTTCCCATAAAACCATTTGGATTGTCATATAAAACCTTGGAATGTGTGAGCAGAGAAGGAAAAAGGATAGCCCTCAAGGGATCCAGAAACCCGGTCTCAGTGAGACAAATATCGACACTTCAAATGAAGAAGTATTATGAAATGGATGTCCCATATGTCTGATGCAGATGTTGAAAATAATGAAGGTCACAGAGCCAAGCCTGAATATCCACCCTATCCACGAGAATGCAGGATGTGTTTCAGGAGTAAATCCCAGGGTCTACCTCTGAGAGAGACATTGACTTCTCAATGGGAACTTACCGGAGGCCGTTGCTGGGTGTCTAGGAATCCCTACCGGATGAGCACACCCAGGTTAGTTGAACTCAAATTGCAATTGAAATAAATGATGGATAGAATTATATTAGGCCCGGTGATGTCCCACAGGGAGCACCAGTCCTGACTGTGAAAAGAAAGATGCTTGCCTCTTAGACTGCATAGATTATAGACAACTAATAAAGTAACCATAAGAACAAATACCCCTTGCCGGGATCCGATGATCCTATTTGATGGTCGGTTAAGTCTGTCCAGTTTCTCAAGATTGACTTGAGAATTTTGGACCTGTAAAAGTCAGGAATCAAGGGAAGACATCCATAGAATAAGCTTCGGGACACGGTATGGTCATTATGAGTTTGTGGTATTGAAGTACCATTTTAGGGACAATGCCCCTGCTACTTTCATGTACTTAATGAACAGTAATGCTCGAGTAAATTTCTAGATAAATTTGTACTAGTCTTTATTGATGATATCTTAATCTACTCTAAGAATAGAGAAGAACATAGAGCATCTTAGACTTGTGCTATTGCAGGGTACTAAGAGAACATCGGCTCTATGCTAAATTCGATGAGATGTGACTTCTTTGAGTAGGCCCTGCTTGGGACATGTGCATCCAAAGGAAGGGGTGGCGGTGGAATCACGACAAGATCAGGTCTATCATGGAATAGCCTACCCAAAGGATGTCGGACATTAGATCCTTCATAGATTGGTGGGATACTAGGAGATTTATAAAATATTTCAATCAACCCTCGAGAAGAAGGAAAAGGAAATTTAATGGACCCACGACAATCTGAAGAAGATTCCAAACAGAAACATTTACTATTATGCAGTACAGGTGTTGAAAATCGTTGACCCAGGAAAGGTGACTTCCTTGTGTGCACGGATGCACTAAAAGAGGGCACCGGAGGAGTCCTTATCACGAAGGAAGGTGATCTTTATGAATCATGAAATTGAGTGAGCATGAAATCAATTATATGATCCATGATTTGGATTTGGCTACCATAGTGCATGCCTTAGAAATGTGGAGACATTACCTCACAGGAAGGAAATTTGTATGAGATCAGCATGGATTATGATATTTGTTTGATCTTAAAACTCAATACTAGACAAGCTAAATGGGTGGCCCTCCTTTAATTTGATTTTGAAATCAAACACATCAAAGGTAAGGAGAATAAGGTGGCCACGATGCCATATGTGACATGAGAACAATTCACTGGCGCGGTGAAATTACACAAGAGACATCTTCTTGAAGACGGATGTCAAAGAGCGAGTCAAGGAGGCTGCAAGACGAGATCCGCCATTCCAGAAAGGTGACCACTGTACATCTGACCCAGAGACCACCGGAGATAAATCTGAGGCTACAGGATGACGAAGGAGGCCTACTCACCTAGAGAGATAGACTCTATATTCCCAATTGCGATGACTTGAGAAGGGTTCATTATGGATGAATTACATAAAAGACTCTATACTAGTGACCCAGGATACCAGAAAATGATTCACCCAGAAAGCAGACTTCACGGGATTGAAGAAGGACATAGCCAAATACCCGGCTCAATGCATAGAATACCAACAAGTTAAAGAAGAACATAAACTTGGTCAGTTCACACCTTTACCCATCCAGGAGAATGGAAATGAGGAAACCATCTCCATGGATTTTATTCTAGGATTACAGAGCTTCTTAAGCGAATGATGCCATTATGGTGAGTAATTAGATAATGGAAACAAATGCACACTCATTTCACATTCCAGTCAAATCGACACAAGTGATAGATACTACTGCAATTATTTATATGAAAGTGTGTTTGGCCAGCATCTAGAAAGAGATAATATCTGACGAGACACAAAGTTCACCTCAATTTGGAAATCTTTGATGGTTGGCCTAGAGACCAAATTATTGTTAGTACCCTTCTATCACCCCTCAAAAAGCCAGATGGACAAACGAGAAAGAGTAAATCCAGATATTAGAAGATATATGTTAAGAATGCATGTGATGAATAAACCATCAAAATAGGAAGACTAACCTTACATTGGTGGAGATTTTCCACCTACAACACTGACTACCAAGCATCCTTAAAGATGGAGTCCATTAGAGTCCCCTACTTGGAGACAATGTAACCTCCAGGTCCAGTTTGGAGCAATCAGTGAGCAGGTTTATTTTGGACCTGACATGTTGATAGAAATGGAATGACAAGTGATTCAAATGTCAAAACAAAATCTGAAGGTTGCCCAGAACCCACAGAAAAGCTATGCTGATCAAAGAGAACTCCAAGAGAGTTCAGGAACCCTTGTATCTGAATTAGAAACCCCAAGGGAGTTCCTAAAATGGGGCTTGTACCCAGAGTGGCACCCAGGTATAGCATGCAGTCCCTAGACAGTGGGACTGCATAGCCCTATCGACTGCCTTCCTCCACGGTAAAAGCACATAATGACTTATGTTGCATATTGAAGAAATATATACATGATTTTAATCATATAATTGGTGATGCAGTCCGGGTGGGGCAGGAGGAGGAATTCACATACATAACCCCAATGCGTATTGAATGAGAAGAGCACAAACAGAATGAGAACCATTACCCTGGAGTCAAGGTGCAATGGAAACATTTATTGAGATAGGTACATGGAGGATGCCAAGAGATAGGCATATCCGATTTTGTTTCATGTACATGTAATTCATGTTGGTAGCTAAGAACATGAGGGGCCAGTGTTCCTTTTAGGGAGGTGTAACCTGCTTTGGGATTGTAAATATAAATTTGGGTAGCCAAGGACTATAGCAAAACTCACTTTAAGTATGAATATATGATATAAATGGACACAAGAGGGGAAGTCAGCAGATGCACAATAGCCAGTTTGATTATAGAGCTGCTGAGAGTGGATGTGTGGAAAAGAGACCACGGTGGTGGTGGAAGGCACCTTAGAAGAGAGTACGTTAACTTCACCAAAATTAAATACCCAAGTATTTGAATCCATGGGAGAACCAAAAGAGGCTTGGTAGCCTTGAAATTAATGCCTTGTAGGCCAGTAGGTTGATGGCTTGATGAGGGATGGGAAGTGAACATGTCGTGGGAAGCCATCATGAATGACAGTACCAAAGGGTGTCAGAGCCACCATTGTCAGCAGCAGAGAGGATAAAATCTGGCTGAAGCAGTTAGAGTGGAAACAAGTGGACCACGAGGGGCACGGGAGCTCTATGGAGTGAGTGATGTGGAGAGGAGAGTTTACACGGCATGGCTCACAGACTGAGAATGGAACTGAAGGCAGTCCTGAGAGACATCATGATCTACAAAACAGGGGGTGGCTAGTGGTAAAATCCGGTGGGAATTAAGCTCATGCTACAGTTGGGTGGAAGCTTGAGCACCCCTCTCATTGAGTTACTTTCATTGCTTCTGAACTTGATTCTAATAAATTGTTTTGCTTATATTGTATCTTGTATTGCCTTGATATACATGTATTCCTGGGCTTACATGGATTAATTTTGTATAGCTACAGTATATGGCAATATACATTATGAAATGTCATTAAAGAGTAGATATTAGTTCAACGAACTATAGAGTATAAAGGATTGCTTAGCATGAAAGAAAGGGTTAGATTATGTTTGATATAGATTAGTTGACCTATATACTAACACCCAAGAGGCAAATTACCGTTACGTTAGAATGAATCTAATCATACTTTGGTAGTCCTTGGGAGTTGTTTCCCTTGCTACCTCCGGAAATGCCTGGTATGGATCTCTTCACAGAGACTTCCCTCCTTGGAAAGGTTCCTAGAACTGGGTAGCAGACAGAGCACATGCCTTATTAACCTTGCACGAGGAGGAGCGATTCTCATAAGGTTCAAGATAGTAGTGTTGTGAGGGAGTGGCCAGGTGTGGAGTGAAGATCTACGTGGAGGGACATAATTTCATGACCAACCATTAGATTGGCTGAGAAATGCCATAATTTACTGATTTCCCTCTATCATCGTGAGCAATGAGAATTGGGATCGTGGAGAATCCAAGACAAAAAGGGCGAATCTGGACCCGTTAGATCTGGGTTCCCTGCATTTCCACTGTCAGTCGTTGGATCGGAGAAATGCGTAGGGTTAAGCCTTGATGGTAAGAGTAGTAGCGAGGAAAAGGGATCGAGCTATCAGTCTAGGTAAAATCCGTAGTCGTTAGTTGGGAAGGATTACCGCAGATGCACAGAGAGGACGTGAGAGCTCCAGAAGAAGCGGAGGTGGGAAGCCGGGTTGGGGCTTGAGATTCATTTTGAGAAATGCGATGCCGGTCCGTCTAATGGGACCGTCTATCGGCCTTTTGAGGGCCGTGATTCGGATCCAACTGATTGAGTCCCGAGCGTGCTCAGGATTTCGTGGACCACGAGAGAGCGCTGCCATTCCGAAGCTGCGTGAGTCGAAGCGGCGAGGGAGGCGATAAAGGCCGTCATCATTTGGATGGCTATTCTTCGAATGCAGGGAGAAAAGGTAGAATCGGGGAATCGGATTATTTGGGCACACAAAGATCATATCGGAATGTGATATCGTTCCGATGAGATCCCGGGGATAGATTAAGCTCTTAGGACCATGTAATGTCCAGGTATCGGAAATGCATTATGAATCCAAAAGGTGGGTGAAGTATCTATTATGAAATCGTGAACCCCGAAAGCCTACGCAATTAACTTAAACTCTTCTATAAAAGTGATTAATTAACGGATTTTTGATTAGGGCTTAATCACATAGCGAAATCGGAGATCGGGGTTTTAGGGAAGGTTATATGGTGGTGGTCCTAGGGTAAATCGTCACATGGGCTATTGTATAGCATAGAGGCCCTATCGCGTTAGGGGCATATGAGAATCGAGAGTCAGCGAGTTCACGGGGACTTAAGTAAGGATTCTGATGAGAATACGAGCTAGATGTAGGTAGCCGAAGAAGTTAAGACCAGGTGCGGGCAAGTGAATCACCCAGCCTAGAGGTATAAGGAGGCAGGATTCGAGGAGGATGTGAGAGTTAGAATCAGATAATTTTGATTTTAGAAACCACAGACTGTCGTGGTCGGGGATGGGTGGCTCGCTAATGCAACCTCCTTTTTTTAAGGGGGATTTCCCATTTGGGGAGATTAATTCAAAGAAATGGCTGATAGTGGATGTATTTTAATATTGTGATCTTACCCCCTCTTTGATCCCTCTAATGATAGTGGATGTGTTACAATATTATGATCTTGTACCCCCTCTTTGATCCCCTCTAGCATCACTAAGCTCTTCCACATAACATGCATATTGTAATTCCTCGACTACTAAAGGTAGGCTCCATATCCAAACAAGGGAATGGTTTAGTCCATTCACAAAGAGTAATTCCTAGTGCTCATTAGTTTCTATATAGGAAACATATTTCATTAGCTCCATGACCTCCATATCATGCTTCTCCATTGTTTGATCTCCCTGAAGTACTAATGCAGGAAAGGCTCCAATGTATTTCTTGTTAAAGTATGATAAAAGGTACTTCTTTTGAAATCATTCCTCAAATAACTCTCAGGTGACACTATTGGTAGTGAGATGTAACTACTTCTCTAGGTTTCTCCGCCAAGTTAAGGAATTTTCATGGAGTTGTAAAATGATTGTCTTAGAATTCAAGGTGGAGGAATAATATCTTAGTGAAAATCACCTTTTCATGTCATCCTACCATTGTTCAATGTGTTCCCTTACAAAACCCCTAGAAAACTTTAGGGGGCTGATTTTATAGATTTCTCTCATAATATCCTCGAGAGGATTCCCTCACTTAGAGTTTCCCAACCCTTCAAGGTTTCCCTTCCCCGTTTGTTGGTGGTTTATTTCCTCACCCACAACTATGCACCCTGCCAATGTCTCATTTATGTTCTTCAAGGAGCGTAATATGAAATACAATTCACACAATGATAGTGTTGGAGCCAACATTGAATATTGTGGCAGTGGCATTAACCAACCTTGATTACTATAAGTCCTAACCATAATTAATATTGCATAATAGCATGGGGAATTTATTAGTATGGGTTTTTTAATAAATAACATTTCTATAAGCATAGTTGAGATGTAATTCTAACTCATGTGAGTGACAATGTTAGATACATGAAATCAAGGAAGATTAAATGATCACTAACTTGGCATTATGCCCACCTTAGGGTATGGGCTCTTTCCCACCCACACTTAAGTTCAAAGGCAGCCTAGGTGCATACACTACTTTCCCAAGATAGGGTGAACACAAATAATGCATGTGTCTTGGTAGTTTTAATATTTTTTTTAATCCTCATTATATGCAAATTAAGTGTTCATGGTTGTTGAGGTATTGTGGCCTAGGGTGTATGTTTCCTTAAAGTATTTTTTCACTCCAAAGGTTATTATGGATCAACGCAAGTGGTGATCCAAAGTTAATTTTTGTTTTTCAATCATTAATGGTTATTCATGCATTAATGAATTCCAAGCATTAAATAATGAAGCTCTGGAATAATTAACATAATATCATTATGTTTTGGTTTATAGAGGATCTACCCACATGGTGGTCCATGTTTTTATCTTCTTTGTCTATCTTACTTCATGGTTTTGGATCTGATTTTTAACCTTGTGGGTTTTATGGTCTTAGATATGAGTGTGACCCTGCATTGCACACCTTCAATGCATGGTTTGTATTCATACTTTTTGGCACTATACTAGAACTAGGTCAATTTTTTAACAAGATCCCATATTTGATATTTTTTCGTCATATCCCTTAGTTTTTAATTCACAAAAATTTCATAAATAATTTTTGAAAATATAAATAAAATGAATAATTTTAAATTCAATCACATGCCATGAGTTTCACATGTTTCACAATTTTATAAATATAATTGGGAAGAGTAAGGAACTAGAAAATGAAGAAATGAGAAGAGACTTAGGGCTTATAGCCCAATTTAACTTTCTCCTTTAGAAAATTAGTTTATATATATATAATAAACTAAGTCTCTTATCATCCTCCTTTTTCATTTTCTAGTTCCCTACTCCTCCCAACTAGTTAGGGTTTCAAAATTTTCAATCCATGGATTTATTGGAAAGAATCTTCCAAAATGAACTAATCCCTTTTCTCCATTATTCTTTTTTTTCCTTCTTTGTTGAGTGAGATATGAGGTTTTACTCATGCTTTTTGGGTGAGATATGGGGTTTTTGTGGTTTCTATTTTACAAGTTGAAGTATGAAGAAGGCATTACCAACTTCGTTAATGGTTGCTATGGAACATTTATTCTTATAATAGATTTAAAACATAGGTGTGCTTGGTTATTTGTGTCGCATTCCTCTTGGGGTTGCATTTAGGCTCAGAATTGATCCTTTGTCCACATCCTTTTTCTTTGTAGTGTGTAGCTTTGTGTATGCTTGACTTGGTTTCTTAAGGAACAACCCTCACATCAAAACCCTCCCTTGATGTGAGTGCTAGAGCTACATCCTTACATCTTCCCAAATGCATGTGATTATTTTTGCTCGCATAGGGGATGGCCATTGCGACCTCTAATATTGCATGTGATTCTTTTTGCTCGCATAGGGCATGGCTTCTAAGGCTACGTGTGGCCTCCTTACATGTGAAGGCGATGGCTCATTAGACCTACATAAAATTGGCCCTATCCAAGGGTGTGACCTCTAGAAGGCCATGGTCGTCCTCTTGAAAGGGAGAATCCTCCTCATTGGATTATGTTCTTCCTCTTTGTGTAATGCAATGGCTTTTATGTTCTTCCTCTATGTATAATGCAATGGCTTAGGCAGGGGATCCTCGATGTGATCTTGGAATTGACTTGTATCTTGGACTATGGTTTGGCTTGCAATTGGGTATGTTTTGGCTTGTTCCAAAAAATTAGTTTTTTCTCAATATCTCTAGATCTAAATATTCTACTTATAAATGACATGAAAAAATACATAATTATGGTGGAGCGTGTTCTATTTATTTCTATGTTCATGTCATTTTGTGCTTGTCATGGAGACATTTACGTAGAATAGGAAATTTATGTAAGAACTATATCCTTTATTCTCATTATTTATTATGTTAATATGCATTCCAATACAAAAGGAAACGTTTTATATAACCAAAGGTTGCTAACTATGAGAGAGAAATTTAAAAAGGTGGATTAGTCCAATCCATTTAACTTGAAGGTAGAGACCGAGTAAATTTAGATACATGAATTGACTGTTTTGGTTTTTATATTTTTGTTTTAGGAAAAAATGGATTTGTACCCATTGGTTTTTATATTTTTGTTTTAGGAAAAGGCATTCCAATATTGCACTCTACTCCACATTTCTTGTAAACAAAATTTCATGCATTTCTTGTAAACCAAATTTCATGTGGTTTTGGTTCAAATATAAAAAGTGAATTTCAAATTTTAAAATTCTCTTTGATTTTTACATGGTTGTGAGATTTTATTAAATAAAAAAATTTCTATATTTAATATATATATGCATTTTTATGAATTTTTTATTTTTATTTTTTTTTCTCTTACTAATTTATTGATTTCTAGTGTGGCTTCTCACCATTATATGTTTACATGTTGCAGGAGTGGAGGATTTTCTTCCACCTACTCGGGAATTCTTCTTAAAACCTTTCCAATCCCTCATGAAAGCTTAGAGACTCATATGGAATTATTGTTTTTCGCATGATACTTTTATCATAGGTAACTTCTTATAAGCTAGTAAGGATAGCTTCTCCTAAGGTTGGTCATAATCATATTTCTCATAACTTATTTCCACTATAAAGTATGCTTTTTAGTTTTCCATTTTAGATTGTGTTCTAAACTCACATAAATCATAGGAATCAATAATGGTTTTTACACAGAGTCATTTTCAGAAATTATTGTGTAGTTCATATTTTATAGTTATTTTATTGTTCTAGTTCTAATATAAGTATCATTCATTTCCTAAAGCTACAATTTATATTAATATGTTTTACTTGTTTGTTTGTGAATAAAGCTTTTATTTTAATATGTTTCACTTGTTTTTTTTAATAAAGATTTTAGTTTCACCTTAACCAACACACAACTCATTGGTTTCCCTCTTAGCCCAATGTTAGAACTAGGGCTTAGATACTACCTATAAGAACCTTCCTTGATTTGGGTTATGTAGACGATGAATTGAAGGAAGAATATAAATTGAAAAAAGCAAACAAAGATATTTAAGAGAGCACACTAATATAGTGAAACCAAAATTATGTTAATGAATGAAATAGGAAAAGATTATAAATGTAAATTAATACAAACTAGATAGAATAGTGGTATCTTATCTCTAGAGGGAGATGTGTCATCTATGCTCATTTGAAGAAGACATTATAAGATGCCAAGGATACAATTTTAACATAAATTATGAATCCCTAGGAGGAAAAAACCCTAACTCTAGGAGAATATGTGGCAAAAGGAATGAAGGCCCCTAGGAGGCTGCTTAATACGTCAACTTCACAAGGCCATAACATTTGCATACAAAATTTATTTAAGGAATGTCATGGACTATTAAAAATGTTAATCCATGGTCTATGTGTTTGGTAGGTCAC
>SNQJ01S0198452.1:0-17177 GCA_010110895.2 Picea sitchensis
TTTTAGGGAAGAATATTCCACCTGGAGAATATTCTCTTTCAGTTGACACTTCAGTTTGACTAGTTGAGTTGAGTTTAGATGTTGCATTGGTTTTGTCACCATGCAACATTGGGATCATCAGCATCTCACTACTCTTTGTTCAGTTAGTTAACTGAAGACTAGTTGACTAGTTAACTCAGCTAGGTGGCAGTTCACTCCCGTAACTACTTGAGAGACTAGAGTAGGTGGCAGTTTACTCTTGTAACTATTGGTGTGTATATAGATCAATCTAGACCACCACTATGGCTCATTAGTTACTCATTTATTCTATATATATTGTAAATTATTCACTCTTTGAGTGTGGAATATGGTTAATGAGAATTCTTCCATTCTTTCTATCTTGCTTCTTCTTTCTCAATTTCTCTCTACAAATGTGTGTATTATTTTCAAGCTAGATCTATTATGTGCAGGTTCAACACATTTACATTACTCAGGTGAGGATATATGCTTCCCCCAAATGAAGGGACTCCATTAAGGGGGTAGAACATACTATAAAACTGACTCCCTTCGTATGAAATACCATAGGATAAATGAAGGTCTGCCATGGGAAAAGTGTTTGTAGGAACTAGCATAACAGAAGAAGGATATATGGACGGGGTGTAATAAGTAGAATAACCACCCATTTGAGCACTTTATCGTGTAAAAGTGAAGCTAGGATTGGATTCATGGGAAGGAATATTCCAACCTCCCACTGTGAGATTCGGTTGAGGGATATGACTCCCATCAAATGAAAAAGGAATAGAAGGAGGCATCATGCCCCCAGACCCAAAAATAGGATTCACATAAGGCAACGAGATAGAGGATGGCAAGTGCGAAGACATTTCTGACTTACTAAGAGAAATATGATTAGAGACCCAAGGCATTGACTGAGTATCATAATTTGACGTACCACTAGGAAATACAAAGGGAATCATCCCCATGGAATGAAAAAATACCATGGGTTGGGTCGTGCTAACTGAGGGAGTCATGGCGTCTCCACTATCCATAATAATGAAGACTCACAACACAATATAAAATCCTAAGGCCAACTAATAATCAAAGAGAACACTAAAATAAGCAAAAGGCCAATATGAACACAAACAGGATAAAGTGGCTGAAAGGGGCCTCCCTCCCTAAAGTAGGTATGCCTCACCCAAGAGGGGCCTGAGACTCCCTGCAAAAGATCAGAGGTATCAAAATAAGTTATAAGGGCCCTCATGGGCTTAACAACCATTTGGTCAGATCCCCTCGAAGAGGTAATCCTCCATAAAGGACATGTGTTGTTTGACCCTTATCTAACCTAGGGCACCTACAGAATAACCCCTGCAAGTAACCTATGTGGTACCTATGTCAAGAAACTAAGCCACCATGATATAACCGATGCGCAGGAGAACAATCGTAAGTCAGGTCTACCGTATGGGGAGAGTAGCAAAGCCCAAAATCTTGAAAGAACCTCCTCTCACATAGGTAAAGGTAATAGAAATACCCCCATATACAAATAGATCCCCAGAAATATCTCTAACACTAAGAAGGTATTGGGGAGATATCCCCTCGACCAACTTCACGCGGCCTCTTGCTTAACTCCAGTGTAAGAGGAGCCTCCTGACGTCACCAATTATACAATGGATTTCACCACTCCCTTAGTCAGACACATATGTTGAATTTAATAGCCTTGGAGAAGTTTACTCACAAAATCCTATTCCAAGGCTCTAAATCTTAAGCTAGTTTGTGCACCCTGAAAAATAAAACTGTTTCTAATCAATTTTAAATTTATAAGTGTTTCTTTTAGTGGCTTTGCTTACTCAAAAAGGTGCAATTGTGAAACTGATGATGTTATGACTCATCAAGTAAAATAAATGAATATAAATAAAATGCAAAGTCTTAACTTCAATTCCCAATAAATGATAAGCTTTTCAAAACACAAATTTCAATTTAATTCTGCAATTCCAAATAAGATGCAATCTTTCCATAAATGTACTAAGATCAATGATAAGAACCCAAAAGATCAAATTCCAACAATGAAAAAATGTATATTTTTTTGTATTTTCACTATAAAAGAATGAAAATGCAAGCACTGAACAAGAACTTGATATAAATACTATATTCTATGTAAACAAAGACAAACCAATTAGAATATCAAGAAGAAAACACCTATCCCAAGATACAAGGAAAACCAATGAAAAAGATGATGAGAAAGAAAAACCGCCTAGAAATTCAACCAAAGAAAGGTTTCCTATCACTCTGCACGAACTTAACAATCATGAGAGAGATATAAGAAGAATAAAAAACCATCAAAACTTACCCAACAAACATCAAACTCAACAATTAAGCAAACAATGATGATGTATGTGATTGTTCATAATAAAACCATGTATATACGCTTCCTACATAATGAAAGCTCACGTATTTACATGATTGTCAGGGAAAAAATCATGTATATGTATTGAAACACTACCAGGTGAAGGATAAGGACAAGAAACTCAGGCTCAAAATGAATTGAGGATGCCAATTAATCAGATGACAAGAAACTCAATATAAACGAGAGAAATCAAAGGGGAAAAACACTCCAAACCCTAAAAAGAATATTCCCTCCTCAGTATGGTCACCCATTCTGTTACGAGGAAAATCACTCTATGGCATGGGGTAAACCAAAACAGACGGAAATGATTGCAAAAATCAACTCTAATCTCAAGTATTCTATATAAACAAATATGCTAATAAGACAAGATAAGAGCCTACCTCATCCAAACGTTCGATGAAGTCCACCGTTGAGCACTTGACTCAAAGCAATACTTCTACAACTTGTGCTCAACAACCAAGATACTCAAGCATATGGTAATAATATATAAAGTTAGCACATGCAATAGCATAATCCATCAATATTCATAACAAATACGCCCATGGAATAACAATTCAAATATTTGCAAGACATTAATTGGATGATAAAAGAGTATTTCTATTAAAATGTAATCAACAAAAGTGTATGAATTTTTTTTTTTTGTGTCAGCACGTTCGAAACCGAGAAACTAAGTCCCTTCCAGCTGGGCCTCCACCATTTCAATCCTCCACCAAAGACAAGATCATATAAGAGAGATAATGAGGTTCTCCATCAAATAGGGAAGAGCTTGGGGGATGAACAATGTGTTTGGACTTAAAAGGACAAAGGGATGCAGACTCAATATGAAGTGAATAATTTCTCCAGAGTAACTTTTCTCTCAAATTTGAATTCTTCTCCTCTTTTCCACAGCTTGCATATGGCCCATTTATAGCCTTCAAATGGAACTGTTGTGAGTGGGAAGAGGATCACCTCTGACAGAGACCATAACTAGATCCATAAAACCCCTAAGAAGGATCACTTTTGACAGGGAAGAGGATGACTGCGTCTCTAAAAAAAAAAAATCTGGACTCATACACGCTACTGATACTTCAACAACCAACGTATGTACGTGGGCTATGTGAAGTGAGGGCACGTGTATACGCGTGCAGGCCTTCTACAGGACGTGTATGTATCTGTAGCTTCTTGGAAAAGAAAAAACATGCAAGCGAAGAAAGCAGAGAGTACTGGTATGGAAGACCAAAATCCCTACTAACTCAAACTCTTGCAGAAACTTATAAAAAAGGTAATAAAACCAATTTAAAAAACACCCAGAAGGTATCCCCAAAAACCCTAGAGATCTCCCCAGTATCGTCTCCAATTCTGTTGTGAGTGGGAAATCCCCCTACAAACTAGCATTAAGGGTTCTGTAATGCATGCATAAATGACCTAAAGTCTCCTACTTCTTACCATCATCCCAATCATAAACCCCATTACTCATATGTAAATACAAGGTTAAAAAGATCAAGTTATTGTACCTTAGTTTCCATGTTTGATGTCGATCCTTCAACGTTCGGTTTCTCCTTGACTACAAGTTTCCTCCAAAAGCCAACCCACATTCACAAACAGACAAACAAAGAACTCCAAACATGCATATTATATATGAACTAATGGGTTAGAGATTCCAACAAAATATAATCAATATTGAACATTGAAAACCTCATATGGAAGGATGGGAAAAGTACTTCTTTTTATTAACCTCACAAGAGTAACTTACAATAGTGAGATCGGCCACTGTTACTCAAATATGGTCCTAGGATCCTCTTCAACTTTGATCCAAATGCCTTCACATATGCTTCTCTTCACAAAATGATTGCAAAAGGTTGGGGCAAGGGGAATACACAAACGAGTAGATTTTCTTTACTATTATTTCCCTCCTTCCAAATGGGACCCCTACCCCTTCTTTTAGAGGCTGAAAAGGGCTAGGTATTTGGTTGAATGACCAGATGTAGGCTGTCAAACGGTTTTAGGAAACCTACCTTGAAATTTGTATTCCGTCTACAACTTTCTATTTTTCGTGCTTTTGTAGCTGTACGCGGGCTGTAGTGGGTTAGCTAGCATGTACACACATGCAATAGTGGAGCAGGGCGCGTATGCCTTCAAAAAGGGTGTTTTTAAGAAGTTGTTCAGTAGTGGCTTGGAAACAATGGAAAATGAGATGGCTTGATGCTAGGTAAGCATGTCTGGTGCAAATTAGGGTTATAACAGGAACTGGAGGGTGAATTCAAAACATTTCTAGTATATGGAAGGTCAAGGATCATGGATCACGTGATGTGACATGGAAACCCAACACCATTTTTTTATTTTTCGCACAAAACCCAATGTACGCGAGCTGTAATGGTGCACCCTACGTATACACATGTTGTATATCTATTAGAGCGTGTATATGTGGAAAAATACAATTTTTAGCTATGGGAAATGCAAAAGGGGACTTCAAGTTTGCATATGAAAATGGAAAAAGGCCCTATGAGGAAGTTTTCATAGGGTGAGGCAAATATTTCTATAACATGAGGGGGGGAATTGTTATGACATACAACACATCTAACAGGGAGAGATCAATTAGAGGTAAAAAGTTCAGAAGAAACTTTTGTGGGTGCAT
The DNA here is from genome assembly GCA_010110895.2 of Picea sitchensis. Lineage (NCBI taxonomy): Eukaryota > Viridiplantae > Streptophyta > Pinopsida > Pinales > Pinaceae > Picea > Picea sitchensis. The sequence continues at coordinate 4,992 of SNQJ01S0198452.1, forward strand.
GAAATTATTTCTTGTTGAATGAGGTTCATGTTCTTATGACAATGAGAGCATAGGTGACATTGAGGTTCTTTTGAGGTACAAACAACTACCGAGACCATGGGTTCCCAATGAAATTCCTCAGTTGGAAACTAACTTCTATGTAAATGAAAGGATTTATCACATTCCTTCATCATCCATACATGGTCTGGGTCTATTCTCCATGGATTGCATAAAGGTGAAAGATTAAGGACTTGTTGAGTTGATGGAGTATGTTGGACCATGATGTTCGAGAAAGTGGTATGATATTTTCATTTATGTCAACAGGGTGTAGAAAAATCCAGTATAAACCCAAAGCTCAGAAGGAAGGACATTAATCGAAGCTCAGAAGGGAGAGCGCATTTCAGAAACACTATCGGGATTGAAATCCCCATAGTAAAAATCCAAAAGAGTCAAGGAAGAATCTTGTCTGTTGATATACTTCTTGGGAAAATCTTGGACCATCAGATGATGCAAAAGCTAGAGTCTACACAGAGGAAACCCGTGTGAACAATTGTGGAAATCTAATCATCCATTCAAATTTCGGAAGTAATTGCAACCACCATATCAGTTAGAATCATTGATCAAAGCCAGCTGGAAGAATAACGTAAGTTCCAGGACATTGGAGATAAGGCAGAGGAATGAAATCACGAAGTCACGCTAGTTGTTAGATCAAGGAGGGACTTCAGATGGATTCTTGACCATCTGATCGATTTTAGTGGAAGGACAGTGTAAGCCACAAATATCCCAGAGCCTTGGATTAAACGAACTATCGTCAATCATTGATATGTAGTGAAAACATTGGAACCGTCAAATCATACTAAAGGAAAGGAGACGATCAAATATGGAGTTTACCACTCCATCGAAAAGAAGCCAAGAACAAGTAAATTTACCTTAATGCCGAAGCCCCGAAGTCACGAACTATCATCAACTATTGATCTAGAGTGAAATATTGGAACCATCAGATGATAGCAAAGGAAAGGAGACAGTCAACTCCGACGCTAACCATTTTTGTGAAAAGAGGTCTAAAACATGTAAGTTCACCCGAAAATCAGAGCCCCAAATTTCCAAAGTGAATGAGGGCCAACAGATCTGGGCAATTCATGGTGATCATTGGATGAGGATAGGCGGGTCCAATGGTGGTCAAATTCGGCACTGACCACTTCGACGAAAAGGGGTCTAAAACATGTAATTTCACCCGAAGGTCGGAGTCCTGAAATCCCGAAGTGAATGAGGTTCCTTGGATCAATAATTCAGGTGAAAACTAGACCATCTGATATATGATCCAAAGGTGAAAGACATATGACACTTCAGGATATCCACGTCCGCAAGGACACATGATGTAATCAGAAGGTGACACTTGTCAAGTTCTAGTTGGAACTTTAGGTATACATAATTCATGAATCTAGGTGACACATGGAAGCCACTCAACTAGTGCCACACTAACAGTGACGTCAGCAACCTATGTCACTACGGGAATATGTTCTTCAGGGATATCCAGTTTCTCCTACCAACAACTACCTAAAGCGTCGAAGGGAAAATTCACGAACTAATGCTTGTCGTTGATCCAATATCCTCCAGTCTCACTCATGACCATTAGATAGAGCATAGAGGAAGGATAAAGTAAGCATGAGATGTTAATCGACATCAATTGGTCATCTTCATGTTGTGAATTATTCGATAAGTAAACCTTCAGAGGGATTGAACTACTTTTCAGTTCGGGTAGCCCGAAGTCCTGGAGTCACGAATAGTCGAATACCCAAAGAGAAGGATCTCCTTTGTGCCTAAGCCCACGATCCTAGCTCTTGGACATGTGAAGGTTATTAAGAAGGGAACTATTGATAAGGACTTTGACAAAATTTTCTCTGGAAGAATCAAAATACTACGAAGGGTGGAGTCCCAAAGTGCGGAAGGGTGAAGTTACAAAGTGAACGAGAATTGTCCATATCAATATGCAATTAAAATGTGATCATTGATATTGATAAGTGATTAAGCACATGTTTGGCTTAATGCCTAGCCACCACCTGTGGTCAAATGAAATAGAGGTCCTAAAGTGTTTCTGTGTGAAATTTAACACACAAAATAAGAAATTTATCTTGGTCAAGAAGGAAAGTTGAGCTAGATAGGATCTGGACTTTGTCTTAATTTATCTTAAGTAATTCAATACTTGAAATACATTAAAAATCTAATAAAAAATAATATATCTGATCAACGTAAATTGAGAATGAAATAAAGAGGCATGGGATCGAGTTAAAATGAAATCGATCCATATCAGTGATTGATTTATGAAAAGCACTCTCACTAAATTGAAAATATTTCACGATAATGGTTGAATAGTAATGGAGAAAAACAAACGCTATTATTGTTAATTTAAATTAAATAGGTTTGATGGTCCAAATAAAGGGACACAATGATTCAACGCTCACACCAGTTGGGAAACTATATAATCAAGAAAGAACGGTGAATAAGGGGCGTCTCTGTAGTCCAAATCAGAAGATCAAAACATAAGCATAGTCTAAGAAAAGGAACTGATGATACTGACACAGTGAGGGTGGAAAGGAGGAGCAAGGACGGATTGAGTGCATTCAACACATTCTAATAACTAGAAGGTAGATCCTGAAATAAATGGATCAACAAGAGGGAATGTCTTCCAACAAAGAACCATTTCTCAATGGGGGTGGTTATGCTCTCTGGAAAATAAGAATGAAAAGATTCATGTTGGCTCTTGGTTTTTATGTCTGACAATCTTTTGTATATGGTTACATTGCACCAGCCAATCCACCCATAGATACTACAAGAAAGAAAAGCTGCAATGACAACTCAAGAGAAGTTAATTCCATTCTAGGAGGATTGACAAATTTTGTATGTGTGAAGGTTATGCATTGTAAGTCAGCGAAGGAAATCTAGGACAAATTGGAAGTTGTATATCAAGGGGATAGCAAAGTCAAAGAATCCAAATACAAACCTATAGAACTCAGTTTGAAAACATGAAAATGAAAGAAAAAGAGAACATTGTTGAATACTTTCTGAGGGTAGATGAGGTAGTTAATTCAATCAGAGCATCAGGAGAAGAACTTACCGATAAACCTATTGTACAAAAGATATTAAGGTCATTACCTATGAGATATGATGCCAAGATTTCTACAATTGAAGATAGGCTAGAACTTGACAAACTCACAGTAGATCAACTTCATGGAATTTTTATAGCATATGAGATGAGAACAAGGAACGAAAAACCATCAAAAAGAGAAACAACCTTTAAAGAATCTAAAACAAAGATGAGGTAGGAGAAAAATACCAATGATGAGTTATCAGATATATTTGATGAAGAAGCTTCTAACTTCATAAATAAACTCAAGAAAGGGACTGGGAAATACAAAGGAAATATTCCTCTAATATGTTTCAACTGTGGAAAAATTGGAAATTTTCCCAATAAATGTCCCCATCCTAAGCAGGAGGAAAGTGATGATGAAAGAACCTTCAAAAATAAGAAGAAAATAAAAACTAATGATAAAAATAAGTTCTACAGTAAAAAGAAAACGTTCTTTACCCAAGAAGAGAATAAATCATTAGAAGAAAATGAAGAAGAGGAGCTAGAGCTTCTATTTATGGGAATAAAAACTCAAGATGATAATCATTCGAAAGATGAAGAAGAAGTGAACTTCGAATAAGAATTCCTTCGTGTAATTGAAGAACTAAGAAAAAATAAAAAAACAAAACAAGTTACTAAGGGAAGAGATTATAGAGATTGAAGAAGCTACTAAATCAAGAGAGAATGAAGTTTCCAAAACCACCAGTGAGTCAGGACAATTGATTATCAAGTTAAAAATGCAACTCGAAGAAACCAAAAGAAAAAAAAAATATTGAATAAAGAGCTCAATGAAAAACAACAAATGTGTAAGATATTGGAGGATGAAATAGTTCAACTAAAAGGGAAACTAGAAAAAGAAGATTTTAAGTCTAAATTTGAAAACAACTCAAAAATATTGAATAAAATTCTCAGCAGTCAGAGATCATCAAATGATATGACAGGACTAGGATATGATCTCTCTATAGAACAAGAAAATGACAAAATCAACTATGCAGATGTTCTTAAGAAACCCATAAATAAAAAATAAAACAAAACAAGAACAATACCATTTGAAACTATCTGAAATAAATATAAATATGCACCTTCTACTAATGAAAAAGATAACAAAAAGAACAGAATCACCAGAAGGAATCCCTCCAACAGAAATCAATATATCTTCCTTGGTTATTTCTATTCCTGCAAAAAAATTGGACATAAAGAAATACACTGTAAAGTGTATAGAGAGTACAATCCAATAAATGATCAAAGATATGGAAATAATAAGGATAATGCAAAAAGAAGAAACTATAAATCCTTCTCTCCCTGACAAGACTACAATGTTGAATGTTACAAATGCAACAACTATGGTCATAAATCTAGTGAATGTAGATTGCCAAAATATGATAAAAGGATAAATATTCCCAATAATAAAAAAGTATGGAAGAAAAATAAAACAGAGTGCAATGTATCCTTATATGCAATAAATCAAGGATGTCAGTGGTATATAGACAGTGTATTTTCTAAACACATGACTGGAGATCAAATAAAAATTCTCAAGTTAAACAAGAAAGGAAAAGGAAAAGTTACTTTTGGAGATAATATGTCAACTAGAATATTGGGAAAAGGCATTGTCAGTTTAGGAAATAATAAAACCAAAGTAGAAGATGTACTTCTGGTAGAAAATATCAAACCTAATCTCCTATGTGTAATTCATACATGTGATCAGGGTCACATACTCACTTTTGATTCTTAGAAATGTGAGATCAGAAAAAATGACATTGGAAAGCTAGTGGCAATTGCACCAATAACATCTAGCAATGTGTACATCCTTAATATAGATAAAGAAGAAAAATGTTGTTCAATCCAAGTAGATGAAAGTTGGCTATGGCATATAAGTTTGGGACATTTAAACTTTGACAAATTGATCAAACCCAACAAGAAAGAGGAAGTTAGGGACCTGCCAAAAGTGATTAAGCCTTAATATTTTATTTGCAAACATTGTCAAATAGGAAAGAAAACAAGAGTTAGGTTCAAAATGAAAGAGCATTCAACAAAAAAAACATTAGAACTTATTCAGATAGATCTATGTGGGACTACATAATTAAAAGTACTTATGGTGAATAATAGTATTTTATGTTGATTGTTGATGATTACACAAGATTGACCTGGGTATACTTTCTAAAATAAAAATCAGAAGCCTTTGAGAAGTTTAAAACATACAAAGCCCTTGTATAAAATGAAACAGATTTCAAAATTAAATGTATGATATTAGGAAATGGAGGAGAATTCACCTCCAAAGAGTTCATTCAATTATGTGAAAATCATGGTATCAAAATACAATTTTCATCTCCCAGGACTCCTCAACAGAATGGAGTGGTAGAAAGGAAAAACAAAACAATTGAAGAAGCTACAAGAATCATGCTAAATGAAGCCAATATTCCAGACAAATTATGGAGAGATGTAATCTACACAACAATCCACATACTTAATCGAGCTCATTTGATACCCAACCATGACAAAACCCCTTATGAACTATGGTTTGGGAGGCCAGCATCTATAAAACACTTTAGAACTTTTGGAAGTAAATATTACATTAAGAATGATGAACATAACTTGGGAAAGTTTGATCCAAGTTCTAATGAAGGAATATTTTTAGGGTATTCATATAATAAGAAAGAATACATATGTTATAATATTAGGCTACTAAATATAGTGGAAAGTGCCAATGTAAATATAGATTATTAAAAAAGAGCATATCCCAAGACATTGATAAAAAATCTCAACAAGAAGATGATGATGTAAAATCTCAACAAGAAGATGATGATGTAGAATCTCAAAAAGGAGATGATGATAATGAAACACATGGAATTGAACCATATACTAATGAAGAAGGCAATGAAGAAACACCCTTGCCAAAATCTCCATCAAAAAGAGTTCAAAAGAATCATCCTGAAAGTCATATTATTAGAGATAAAAATGCAGGAGTGGAAACAAGAAGGAAACTCACTTTTGACTCAGAATAAACAATGTTATCCCTAATAGAAACTAAGTCATTTAAAGAAGATAGAAAAGGTAAAGATTGGATAAAATAAATTAATGAAGAACTAGATCAAATAGAGAAGAAGTGGACTTGGGAACTAGTTCCAAGCCCCAAGGAAAAGATGTTGGGCATATCGTCTTTGATATGTTGTCATTGATGTCAACATTCAATGTCATTGTGATATGATGATAAGTTGTTATGATGAATTTTCATAGATGATTTATCATTAATGAATTGTCATTGATATCAATAGTATAACAATTAGCAGAGAATGAAAACGTCAAACGGTATGCAGAGAATGAAAATGTCAACAGTATGAAAAGATTCAAGTTTAGAAGAAAGGACATTAATCAAAGCTCGGAAGGAAGAGCACATTGTAGAAATGCCATCAGGATCAAAATTCCCACAGGAAAACTCCAAAGGATTCAAGAAAGAATCCTCATTGAGATTGTTCTAATGAGTAGTCGCGCAGAAGACATAAGGTGAGGTGCAGAGGAATCTACTCTAAATCTCAGGGGAGGTACCATGTAGAGAATCCATGTATAGAAGAAGTAACGAAGCACAAGGTATTAAAATCTCAGGAGAAATAACGATGAACAGATCAGAAGAAAGATCATTAGATCGAGGTAAATTCAGAGTTTTGAAGAATTATATTTGGACAACGCGTTAATTCCAATCCTACAATTAGTCTAGACCGTCGATCGTCACCCACCAATAGATCTATGGTTGGCATCGGTTCCACTACCAACAAGCAGTTTCCATTGTGGAACTCAACGATAGTTTTAAACACCGTGCTAGTTGGGACCCCACAATCATCCTTGATCGTTGATCTACTCAAGGAGCATTCTCGACCATTGGATCATAGAGGAAACCTGCACAAAGAAGGAAAAGAATCATGTCCATTGATGTAGATTTTGAGACAAATCAGGACCGTCATATCGAGGGGAAGTCAAAAGAATTATATCTCAACTAAAAGATATCAAGCAGTATCTTCAGAAGATATCTTAGTCGTTAGATTAAAGGTGGGTAGAACAATAGTCAACCTCGACGTTGATTACTCTGGAGAAAAGAAGCCTAGAACGGGTAAGATTAACTGAAGGCCAAAGTCCCGAAGTGGATATGATTCGCCCGATCCAAGGAACACTTTGCATAATATACCGATCGCTGGATTGAGTAAAGTGGAAGGACAGTGTAAGCCACAAATGTTTCGAAGAGGACATGAGTCGTTAGATCTCAGAAATATTTTGGGAGTCCTATTGATTGTCCAATCTATATAAAGTGGAAGGATAGGATAAGAAAAGATGAAGGCTAGAGCCCTAAAGTCCCGACTTAAATGAGGACCATCGGATCTAGAAAATACATGATGGTCATTGGATCATAATAGTGGTCAACTTCGGCGTTGACCACTTCGGCGAAAATGGGTTGAGAACATGTAAATTCACCTGAAGCGCCGATGGACAAAGTCAATCTCAATCGTCGATATGAGATACATTTCGGGAGTTAGGACAACCATTAGATCCAGGAGAATAACATGTGCCACATGAGGATATCCACGTCAGCAAGACTACATCAGCAAGGACATGTGGCGCAATTAGATGATGAAAAGTGTCAAAGTGCAGTTGGCATTTCAGGTATGCGTAAGTTACGAATCTAAGTGACACGTGGCCACCACTCAGTAAGTGCCATGTCAACAAGTGACGTCATCAAGTTACGTCATTCCAGGATTTTGTACTTTGGGATTTTTCACCACCAGCAAATGACCGAAGTCTCAAAGTTATGAAATGAACGAGAATCATTCATCGTTCAAATAAAATGTCGATCTTTCGATCTACTATAATGAATTCTTCTTCGGGATATTTGGAATATTACAGAGGCTGGAAGTTGTGATGGACAAAGTCCTGAAGTAACGATAGTCGTTCATCTCATCGTGTGATTAAAACATGACCGTCAAAATTGAAAAGTGATCAAGCACTTATTTAGCCTAGTGCCTGGTCACCGCCTATGGTCGTATGGAATAAAGAAATAAGGATAAAAGGAGAGGCAATGCTTAAATTAATAAGACTGTGGTTCAACACCTGTGTTCATATGAAAATGGTTTGAAGGAAGTGCCTCATACAGATTTAATTCGACAGAGAGTTAACACTACAACAATACAAAGAATCGATAAAAGATCAAATCTGATCTATTGGTGAACTGAGAACATAGAAGAAGAATGAGTACAATATAATGAGTTGATCCATGTCTGTGATCAACTCATGGAGACAAAAGAACCGATAGACAATCATGATTAAAAGAGAGTTAAATTATAAGCATTATGAATAAAGGATAAAAGGAAAAATGATATTATTTAAAGTTTAATATTATCATTTAAATGAAAAGGTACAATGGTTCAATATCAAAAGATGTAATGATTCAAGTTCACACTAGTTGGAAGACTATATAAACAATAAAGAATGGTGAGAAGAAATGTAGTTGAATTTTTTGAAGTGTATATATTTATATATAATGAATTGAATGAAGGTTCATTCTATCAAGTTGGTGCCTATTTACAAGCTAGGTCTTGTATGAGGATTTGATTCCTCACATCTCAGTTGGATCTGAGATCAACAAGCTAGGACTTCTTATGAGGGTTGGATTCCTCATTTCTCAGTTGGATCTGAGAAATACAAGATGGTTCTTGTAACATAGAATTGGGTCTCTCATAATTGTTTGAAGTTGAAGATATTAAAAGATTGATCTTATGTATTCATTCAAGTTAAATAAATAAATAAAGTATTTATTATTTTATATATTGGTTGAGAAAATGAAATAAATATATGTTCAATTAATTTATGAAAACTGGAAGATTGTCCAAAGTTTTATGATATTGATTCACCCCCCCTGTCAATTTCAAGTGTCCATTTGAACACAACAATGTGGTAGGAACCAAGTGGATCTTCAATAACAAACTAAACGAAAATGGGGAGATTATAAAGAAGAAAGCCAAATTAGTTTGCAAAGGATATTCCTAGGTGGAAGGTATTGATTTTGAAGAGACTTTATCTTCAGTAGCAAGACTTGAGGCCATTAGAATGTTCCTGGCATTTGCTTGCTTCAGAAATTTCAAAATCTATCACATGGATGTTAAATCAACATTCCTTAATGGAAAACTAGAAAAAGAAGTCCATGTTGAGAAACCAGAAGGATTCGTGTTAATCGAAAATCAGGACTATGTGTGCAAGCTAAAAGAGGCCATGTATGGTCTTAAAAAATCCCCCAGATCATGGTTCTCAAGGCTTGATCAGTACCTACAAAAACAAGGATATAAGAGAGGGACTAATGACAACAACTTATACATCAAAATTGAGGATCAAAACATGATTGTTGTGGTGGAATATGTATATGGCATCATATTTGGAAGTAATCTTACTACACTAAGAAGAAAGTTTGCAACCAAAATGAAAGAAGAATTCAAAATGTCTATGTTGGGAGAATTGTCCTTCTTCTTAGTTTTACAAGTATATCAAACAGAAAATGGAATATTCTTTTCCCAAGCCAAATATATCAAGTAAATTATAAATAAATTTCAAATTGAAGACAATAAACCTATGAGTACTCCCATGGTCACTAGATGTAAACTAAGCCTAGAGGATGACTCACCAAAAGTGGACTAAACGATTTACAGATCAATGGTTGGAAGTTTGCTCTATTCAAGAACAACAAGACCTGACTTCATGCATGTTGTAGGACTCGTGGGGGAGATTTCAATATGAACCTAAAGAAACTCACTTAAAAACAGTAAAGAGAATATTCATATATCTTAAAGGCACCTTAGAACTTGGATTATGGTATCCAAGATATAAAGACTTCAATCTAACTGCATACACTAATGCAGATTGGGACAGTAGTATAGATAATAGGAAAAGCACAAAAGGAGGAGCATTTTTTCTAGGAAAATGTCTGGTAGCATGGATAAGTAAGAAGAAAACATCAACATCACTATATACAACAGAGGAAAAATACATTGTTGTTATATCCCGCTACACACAAGTTATTTGGATGAAGAAAACATTAGAAGATTTACAAATAAGATATGATAATCCCATCACTATTAATTGTGATAACACTAGTGCCATACGTATCTCTAAAAATCTAGTAATTCATTCTAAAACCAAACACATCCCAATTAAATACCATTTTCTAAGAGACAAAAAGTGGTTAAAATAGTGTATGTAGACACCAAAGAACAAATCACAAACATATTCACAAAACCTTTGCCCATGAGTACTTTTGAAAATCTTCTACATAAATTGAGAGTAATTCAAAAACCTCATTAAAAACCATAAAAATCGTATCATAATAAAAGGGGCACATGGTCAGGGGGAGCACTTCCACAGGGGGAGCGAAGAAATATCCCCTCTGCCATTATTGTCAAAGGGGGAGGAAATTGATAAGAATCATAATAAAAATATTTGAAAAAAGGTTGCCATCAATGCCAAAGGGGGAGAATGTTGGACACAATGGTATGATATTGTTATTGATGTCAACATGGTGCATAAGAATCTAGTATAAACCCAAAGCTCAAAATGAAGGATATTAATTGAATCTTAGAAGGGAGAGTGCATTGCAGAAACACTATCGGGATTGAAATCCCCACAATAAAACTCCAAAATAATCAAGGAAGAATCATGTATGTTGATATACTTCTTGGGAAAATATTGGATGGTTAGATCATGCAGAAGCCAAATCCTACATAGAAGAAACCCGTGTGAAGAATCATGGAAATCTAATCATCCATTCAAATTTTAGAAGTAATCACAACCATCAGATCAGTTAGAACCACTGATCAAAGACAAGTGGAAGGATAGTGTAAGTTTTAGGACATTGGAGATAAGATAGAGGAACAAACTCACGAAGTCACACTAGTCATTAGATAAATAAGGGACTTCAGATGAATTCTCGACCATTCGATCGAGTTTAGTGGAAGGATAGTGAAAGCCACAAAGATCCTGGAGTCTCAGATTAAATGAACTACCATCAACCATTGATATGGAGTGAAAACATTGGAACTTTCATATCATAGTAAATGAAAGGAGACGATCAACTCTGGCACTGACCACTTTGGTGAAATGAAGCCAAGAACAAGTAAGTTTACTCAAAGGTCGAAGCCCCAAAGTCACGGATTGTCGTCAACCATTGATCTAGAGTGAAATATTGGAACCATCAAATCATAGCAAATGAAAGGAGATGGTCAACTCTGACGCTAACCATTTTGACAAAAAGAGGTCTAAAACATGTAAGTTCACCTGAAGGTCGGAGCCCTGAATTCTTGAAGTGAATGAAGGCCATTAGATCTGGGAAATGCATGTTGACCATTGCATGAGGATATGAGGGTCTAATGGTGGTCAACCTCAACGCTGACCACTTCGACGAAAGGGGTCTAAAACATGTAATTTTGCCCGAAGGTTGGAGTCATGAAGTCTCGAAGTGAATGAGGGTCATTGGATCAAGAATTCAGGTGAAAACTAGACCGTCCGATATATGATCCAAAAGGTGAAAGACATATGACAATTTAAGAGATCCACGTCAGCAAGGACACGTGACACAATCAGATAGTCACAAGTGTCAAGGTCTAGTTGGAACTTTAGGTATACATAAGTCACAAATCTAGATGACACGTGGAATCCACTTAGCCAATGCCAGATCAACAGTGACATTAGAAAGTTACATCACTGCGGGAGTATGTGCTTCGGGGATATCCAGTTTCTCCTACCAGCAACTACTCGAAGCGTCGAAGGGTGAATTTGTGAACTAATGCTGGTCGTTGATCTAAGATCCTCCAGGATCTGTCATGAACGTTATATCAAGCGTAGTGGAAGGATAGAGTAAGCATGAGATGTTAACTGACAACAAGTGGTCATCGTTGTCAAGAACCAAACATCAATATAGCATAGAAAAACCTCAGAAAAATTACTCAACGCCTTGAAAAAGAGATAATTTTAGATAATAAGCCTCTTCGAGGGGGAAACCTCCTTTTACCCCACTTAAATGTTCAAGTACAAGATGATTCAAAATGAAAATG
>SNQJ01S0198453.1:6316-17177 GCA_010110895.2 Picea sitchensis
TTTTCCATGAAATGGCTCAAGGTGTTCACAAAAAAATATATATTTCGCTTGGTGTTGACCAAATACATCAAGGAACCTATCAGTTGCCTATATAAACTGGGATCCACCAACTCTGAGTTTGAAGTGATTGTTACCTTTTTAAGGTTGGTAGCCATAGGTGTATCTATCAATCTACAATCCTCCCTATTGAATATCCTCAATATCTCCATTGTGTACTTACATTTACTGAGGAATATCTCTCCTGATATATTTCATACTTCTAACCGTAAGAAATGCATCAAGACAATATCCTTCATCTCAAACATTGTATCCAAATATTCTTTGCACACTATTATAATCTCCTTTGCATCTATGAGAAAAAAATCATCTGTGTACATCACCAAGATGAGTGGATCAATCCCAACAAGTATGTAGTACAACTTATGATCATCCTCACTCTTGGTGAAGCCCATGCTCTACAAGTATCTGTCAATCCTGGAATACCATGCCCTGGGTTCCTATTTGAGTTCATACAAGAATTTCTTAAGCCCAAACACATGAGAATCCCTCCCATGTACTTCAAATCCTTGAGGTTGGTTTGTATATACTTCCTACTAAATGATCCCATTGAGGAAAGTTTCCTTCACATCCATCTCGTGAATCCTCCACCCCGTGACTAAGGAAATAGATATAATAGCTCGAATGGAATCATATATGGCGATTGGATAAAATGTGTCCTCGTAGTCCAGTCCCTCTCTCTGAGAGAACCTTCTCACCACAAACCTCATCTTGAACTTCTCTATGCTACCATCTACAACATGTTTTATCTTGAAGAGACATTTGGAACTCACCACTAATTTCCCCTCGAGTCTCAGTACAATATCCCATACATCATTCTTCATGATAGAGTTGTACTCCTCCACCATGGAATCCCTCCAAACATGTTGATCTATTTCTTCCTCAAAATTGGAAGGCTCAATATCAATGGTGCTACTCATAAGAACCATATAGTTGAAAAACTTCCTCGAAGGCGTACTCTCCCTTACTGTGCTCCTAGGAGCCTGAACATCATCCCTCAATGTCTGCAACAATCAGCTAGGTATCCTGGTAGAAATAGAAGGGGATAAATCCTCCTCCCCACCTGAAGTATGAATTCATGAAATAGACATTGTTCAACACTAATCATCCTTCAGAGCCTCATGTTCCTCGTCCTCTACCATTGGTGACAATTATTGAGACTTCCTATATGCCAAGTTCTCCTTGAAATTAACACATCTTCTCATGATTGTCTTCCTCTTCACTATCATGAATATTTTGTAAGACTTTGAGGTCTCATTGTACCCAATAAATATAACACTCTATCATGAAGGCTCAAGCTTCGTCCTCTTCTCCAAAGGAACATGGATGTACAATGGACAACCAAAGATAATGAAATGTCATATATTTGGCTTCACTCCTGTGAATGATTCCATAGGATTCTTGTCCCTCAATTTCCTACGAGGACTCATTTTCTGCACATATATTGTTGTGTTACATGCCTCTGCCCAAAGAAACATAGGCATATCTTGGTCATGTATCATATCCTTATCAGAACTGATGATGGATAGGCGATGATGGATCGATTCTTTCTCTGCAACCCCATTCTACTTAGGGTTTTAACATGATACTGTCAAATTTGTCTTGATATCTTCCTTAATACAGAGTCATTGGAGGTGTACTCTCCCCATTATCAGACCTCAATACTATGTGATCACTACCTTCTTGTCTGGTTATCCACTAATCCTTGAAATCTAGAACCAATTGAAGACCCCATGGCAATTCATAAATAAGATCCAGGTTTTTCTGGAAAATTCATTAATGAATGTCACATAATACAACTTTATTTGCATTGATGCTACTAAAATCATCCCACATACATCTAAATTTATAATATCCAACATCCCCTCAGACCTACTCTCATTGTTTGGAAAAGAATCCTTGGAATTCTTTCCAAGTGAACATCTTGTACACATGTTTTGTTGCTTAATACTAAAATATAGTAGACCAATGAAAATATCCCTCAGAATCGACAACACTGTTGTAATTCCATGTGTCCCACGTCCTCTATGTCATATCTCACATGGTTTGTCTTGTCATGTGCAAATCTGAATAGAGCTCACACAACCTATATAAATTGATCTCTCTAACCCTAGTCCTCACTATTGTGTCAGGGATAGCTCCCTCACAGACATGAGTACTTTCCCTCTTTGAAATATGACAACAAAACTTTTGGGAATGTGTTATATTATTTGCATATGTGTCACATGGGGGGGGGGTCCGATTTTTAGCTGTGTTTTCACTATTTTTAGCATTTTTCTAAATTATTAATCACAGTTAAGGGATTAGAGTTTTTGGTAGCTACATGAAATACTTAAAATATTGTTTATATTGTATTGTGAATGGTGAAATTAAAACAATGAATAATTGAGAGGAGCACAAGAAAGGTTGAACTTTCTATTGGTTAAGGGTTTCCAGCGTAATTCTCTATGTATTATGTGTGAACCATTGATTGATTTACTTCATTTATTTACTTCATGGGTTTAAAACTTACATGTGGTATCAAAGCTCATTTTTGCTTCATGGGGATACTTTGTTGCTAAGGGTTTGGCTTGATTTCAATAGGTCAATTTTATCTTGGGTATGATAATACTGATTTCAATGGGAGATTTGAATTGGTAGGATTAGAGTACAGAAATTAAAATGAAAGATAGTTCTAGAATTGAAGTTAGGAAGAATTAATGAGGAAAATCTTTGAGATAAGGAAGCTCAAGATGGAGGACCTTCTTATAGATGAAGAAGAGGTGGCTTGTTGTGGATGTTGGTATTGCACCTACAAGTATTTTGACAGAAGATTGGTTGAAGTTGGAGAAGAAGAAAACAATGTAAAATATGGTTGTGTCTTTCAGATTGATTATTCTTGAATGTGTCAGAAGAAACTACAACCAAGGAATTATGGGATAATTTCGAGAATTTGTATAAGCCAAAGTCTCTTTGGTAAAAAAGTTGTTTCTTCAGTAGAGGTTGTATATTCTCATGATGGAAGATGGATTTTCTATGATAGAGCATATAAATTCCTTCAATACTCTAGAGAGTCAACTTGTCTCTTTTGATATTAATCTTGCAACATAAGATAAGTGCATTTC
Source organism: Picea sitchensis (assembly GCA_010110895.2). Lineage (NCBI taxonomy): Eukaryota > Viridiplantae > Streptophyta > Pinopsida > Pinales > Pinaceae > Picea > Picea sitchensis. The sequence continues at coordinate 9,478 of SNQJ01S0198453.1, forward strand.
CTTTTTATGTTCTTTCCCATACTCCTGTGATAATTTGGTTATAGAAATTAATTTGGTACCATTAAATCTGCATTGACATATGAGGATGTAATTTCATTCTTGGTATAGGAAGAGATGAGAGATAAAACATGGTAATCCAAAGAAAAAGATGATTTGTTGTAGAGGTTGTCACAATATAGGAATAAAATATGTCTTTAGGAGGGAAGAGATCTCAAATAAATCTAGAGGTAGATCTAAATTTAGAGGAAAATATTTGAGGAAATATTTAGATTGTGGTAAAAGATGGACATTATAAGAGAATATATTACTGCAGGTCTAGGAATGTTGATAAAGCAAAGGGACATGATGATGCCTCTTCCACCTCTTCCACGGAGGAGAAAAACACTCCATAGAAGAGGAGTTATGTTTTACAAGAATCTATAGAGTACACATGGTATGCATGTGTATGGTTGATTGACTTAGGTATGTCATTTCATATGGCACCTCATGAAGTGGTTCTATGAATATGAAAGAAATGCGATGGTGGTAATGTCTTCCTAGGAGATGAGTTGACAACAAAAATCATGGGGCGTCCGAAGGTCCATTGTTGTTGAAACATGGAATGATTAAAACTCTCATGGAACATATACATTCAAAAAATCTAGCGAGAAACTAAAATTACCAAAGGATTAATGATCAGAGATATGAATACTTTGTATTAGAAATGAAGCACTTGCAAGATGATGCAGTTCATCATATACAAATAAATAAACATAATACAAAATGGTGTATCAAAATAGTACGTTTCAAAAGATCGTCTTAAATTATCAATATAAAAATCATTGAAACAATGAGAGCTTTTCAAACGTTCATGTAAAGACTAAAGCTCAATGAAAATAGTTTTCTAAATATTTATCTGAATTTTTAAAGTTAAAGTATAGCTATTTTTCCTTAACAATCATCTAAACTTATGAAAATAATAAAATTTAATATACATTCATGTTAATATTCGTGGCATGAAAAGTACCCCATATACTCCTGAAAATATTTGTAATTGGTGTTTATGAGAACCAGTGCCACTGCAGTGGAGATGTCTCTTCCAAAAAGCTTGGTAAGCTTTGTGAACATTGATTTGAATGAAAACATCAGCAAGATTCCATTAGATACAGGACTCTTTTCATGTATGAAATTATGAATCTTCTTCGTTTTCTCTTTAGGGAGCCCGAAGGGCATTTTGTGAGGCAGAGTTTGAAATTTTGAAATTGTGATGTTTGAATCTTCTTCATTTTATACCATAATATTTATCTTCAGAGAGATCGAAGGGTATTTTGCAAGGAAAATTTTGAAATTTTGATGTGATGATACCCAACGACAAAAATTGTAACATTTCGAACTGTAGAAAAATGTTTTTCTACACAAGTAAATATGTTGAATTATGAAGCAAAATGTAGTAATGTATTTTGGATGTAGTGGATGACCTAATCTCTTTTAAAATCTTTAAAGAAAAATTTTGAACTAGATAAAGAGTATAAGATAATCCAAAATCAACAAGATGAATGGAAATTTTACACGCTCAAATGCAATGTCGAGAAGAAACAAAGATGATGAGAAAATAGAACGGACATAAAATTTGAGATATTCAAAGACAATGGAACTCAAATTGCATTGTGAGAAGAAACAAGATGAAAGTAAATTAGAGCAAATTTGAGGATATTTAAAGACAAAATGGAAGATGAAATGAAACGTGAAGTATACTCCATACAAGATAAATAATGGAACGTGAAGCATAATCCATACACCATAAATAATGATAAATATGAGAAAAGTTTTAAAAGTATACTGCATACAAAATAAACAAGTGTTGCATGACAACATAGTCCACGCCATGTAACACATTTTTAAATGGAGAAATCAATGGAATACGTGAGAGGTATGAGTTATTTAAAAAGTTTGGGGTTAAAAGCATCGACATAGGAAGCATCAATAGCAGAGACATGAGAGCCACATAAGCTTAAGCAACATCACTAATAGCAAATATTGGGGAGGAAACTGTAAAGTTATCAGAGAGAAGGACAAATCTCGGTAGAGTGGACATAGATTCAAATCCATAAGGAGTACCCTTTAATGTGTCAGTCACAGTCCCAACTTCACCATCAGTTTATTTCTCTCACCCTTTTTTTCAATCTCACAACTTCCAATTCCATCACTATATTTCTCTCACTCCAACTCATTGAATTTGATAACAAGTTGGAACTAGAAAGTTACTTCGACCCCGTTTTTTTCTCTCACCTTTTTTTCAATCTGCAACTTCCAATTCCATCACTATATTTTTCCTCAACTCATTGGTTTGATAGGAAGCGTTGGAACTATTAGAGAGTTACTTCGACCCTCCTAAATATGTATAGAAGAGTTGGTTGTCTGTACAAAAAAGAAAAATTTTGGAAGAATCTTTATCGGTGGTCTTCAACGAGATCTAAAAAAATAAGTCGTTTGTAGAGATGGAAGATGGAGGATTGAGTGGGTGGAGCAACTTAGTCGTGTGGTATACTTCATAATTCATAGAGGGTTATCACATGGTCGTGCAGGAGCCTTTACAATAATAGAAAAAAAATTAACATATAAGTTATTCACACTTTATGCATCCCGGTCCAGGCGGTCATTTAATGTGATTGGCCAGGAAACTATTTGTTGTTCCACATCTGGGATCCAAACAACATCTCATCTATTAAGGTAGAGGCAGTCCGGGGTTTCAATCTCATCACGTCAGCTGACTTGGTAACTATGATTCGCTACCACTCTGTGGGAAGAAAATATGAAGCCCGTGGTGTCGCAAGTTGATGTTGACATATGTTAATTTCTACCTACCGTCATGGCCCAGACCTTCTCTTGGGCAAACCGTTATTGTTCTTCACACTTTGTCGTGATTACTCAGGCTGTGAGCACTCAGTTGTTTTAGGGAGGCTCGAGAAGATTTTCTCTCTCTCTATGGAAATCAACACAATGTAACCAGTCAACAAATTGTGCAATAGGGTGTCATTTTTAAGTTTCATTGTTTCTTTGACTCTACCCACTCATCGTGGTATCAAAGCAAGAGAGTTCATGTGCATTATGGAGAGGAAGCCACAGCTTCCAGGTAGAGCAGTGAGAGTTGGACGCTGAGTTAGCAGTGTGAGAGTTGTGCATTGAGTTAGTAGTGTGAGCAAAGAGTGTTGTGTCGTGTGGTGTGACGCCATTGTTGTGAGGAAGCCGCTGTGGTGTGATGTTGTTGTGTGAGGAAGACTGTCGTGTGGTGTGACGCTGCAAAGAGTGTTGTCCGGCTGAAATTGAAGGGATCAATTCGAGCTCTCCAATTGCAGAGTATCCGAGGTTTGAAGCTAGAAGGAAATCTGGCTCCTCAATATTTGGCTGTGAATTCTGCCGATTCCGCCGTAGAATCTACTGTGGTTTGAGGAATTTGTTGGAAGAAGCGGCATTACAAGAAGCTGCATTGACAAAATCGTGGAGGAAATTACTTTGCGGGTGAAGGAAATTCCTCTGTGCTTGTCAATATTTTTATTTGCATATTTCGGACCATAAATTGAGGGTTTTGATAGTATTTGAGGTTGTGCAGTCGATCTTACAGAGGAGAACAATTAACGCTGAGGCTATGTGAAGGAGCTGGGAAGGAAGAAGTTGCGTGAAGGAGTTGGGGAGGAAGAAATTCCTAAAATATTTGTAAAAAAACACTCATGCTCCTCTGCTATATATAATCTCTAGTTTATTTTGTTGAAAGTGTTTGGAAGGCTTGGTTAAAAAATAAAAATAAAAAAATGGCATTTCGGCATTATGGTTTCCAACATTTTACGAAAAAAATATGATAATTGGGCATTTAGAATGAAATTAGCATTTGATTCATATGAGCTAAGAGATATAGTAATGAATGGCTATACTTAAACCACAGATGAGTCTATTTTGAGTGTTGATGAAAGAAAAAGCTTGATGAAAATAGGCCAAAGAGTAAAATAGCTTTGCAGATAATTGGACAAACATTGGACGATTCGGTTGTTGGAGGATTAAACCAGCCACTACAGCAAAGAAATCATGGGACATTCTAGAGCGACTTATCAAGGCACTAACAAATTAAAATAAAACCAAACTCCAAACACTTAGAGGAATTTGAAAAGCTTTACAGAAATGAAGAATTACGATTCCAATAAGATCGGTTTACATATGGAGTATTCTGGGTTGGTTAATAAAATAAAGCAAAATGGTGATGAACCTAGTAGATCCCGGAAGGTTGTAGATCGGTAGGGGGATCGTGCACTATGGAATAATTGTAGTTTCCTTATATGAATTATTTAGGATTCACTTCTCCTACACCTCAAAATTTTAAGTGGTTGTGTTGATTTCTAGAATGCTATGGTGCCTTGATGATCTTGGGATGATGTGTCTTTAATGTCACTATTATTGTGGTGTGTAGTTCCTAAAAAAAACATTTACCACTTGTATTCTCTCTTTTTATACTTGAAGTCATTATAGAATGGTTGAGTCATGAATCAGACTATTACATTGAAGAAAACCCATATCTAAAGTAGGGAGGATGCACAACCATTGATTCGATATAGAAAAAAAAAGCAATCATGACCATTGGTTGGAAGATAGAATATTCAAAGAAGCTAAGTGTAATGTTGCAAAAGGATTTCTATGGAGAGGAATCCAAGTCAATAAGAATCGTTGATCTATCAGAGTGTGGAATGGTGAATTTTGGATTGTTAATGATTGACGGGGAAGGTGTAGATCTATCGAAATATGGACTGTTGGAGACTTGGAAAAATAGAATAGGAAGAGATTCCAATGATGAGGGAGTCTAAGGACCATCGATCTATCGGTATACCAATATTTAAAAAATGTTGTTGGATCTAGGAATTTTTCAAGGGCAGAAGGTCAGATGGAATTTCAATTGGTGAAATTGTGATTCCAGTGAACCTTGGTGATAGATGGAATTATGAACAAAATACATAAAATCCCATAAGAGTGAGTCATTAGAGTGAGTGATCAAGGAAGTAACCTAGGATCATAGAAATTAGTTAAAGAAATTTGATGGTGAAGGACTCTTAGAGTGAACGAGGGTCGTAGATTGATGAGTGGGTGAGTGATGTATTCTCAGTCGTAGGATTGTCATGGGTCACACATATTCACTTAACAAATAAATGAAGACATGGGTGATAATCATCAAGCAATTACAAGAGATGACGTAATCAGAGCCATTGGTTCCTGAGTCCAAGATCCACAGAATCTATTGGAATGACCCATTAGAGAGAAAGAATTAGAATGGATTCTAATCTTGTAACCTACTACTCCGATGAGTAAAAGTATGAATTGTTGTCGATCTATGATCTAATGGTTAGGAGAGATTCTAGTCATCCAATTACTAGAATCCAAGTCAATAAGAATTGTTGATCTATCAGAGTGTGGAATGGTGAATTTTGGATTGTTAATGATTGACGGGGAAGGTGTAGATCTATCGAAATATGGATTGTTGGAGACTTGGAAAAATAGAATAGGAAGAGATTCCAATGATGAGGGAATCTAAGGACAATCGATCTATCGAAGGGTATGCCAATGGCTAAAAAATGTTGGATCTAGGGAGATTTTTTCAAGGACGAAGGTCAAGATGAATTTAATTGGCGTGAAATTCTGAGACCCCAAGTGAACCTTGACTGATAGATGGAGTGAACAAGGACTGTCAAATCCATAAGAGTGAATCATTAGAGTGAGTCGATCGAAGTGGCCTAGGATGCGCAAAGTGGATGAAATTTGATGGTGAAGGACTCTTAGAGTGAACGAGGGTCGTAGATTGATGAGTGGGTGAGTGATGTATTCTCAGTCGTAGGATTGTCATGGGTCACACATATTCACTTAACAAATAAATGAAGACATGGGTGATAATCATCGAGCAATTACAAGAGATGACGTAATCAAAGCCATTGGTTCCTGAGTCCAAGATCCACAGAATCTATTGGAATGACCCATTAGAGAGAAAGAATTAGAATGGATTCTAATCTTGTAACCTACTACTCTGATGAGTGAAAGTATGAATTGTTGTCGATCTATGATCTAGTGGTTAGGAGAGATTCTAGTCATCCAATTGTGGAAGCTCAAATTCCTAGTTATTATAATGAGATTATCAGAGGGATCTCATTGATGGATGGAGGTCGGATGAGAAGATACCCAAGGTAAACCAAAGTGCTTAGTTTAAGAGAAAGATGAAATTACATGGGTCACACATATTCACTTAACAAATAAATGAAGACATGGGTGATAATCATCGAGCAATTACAAGAGATGACGTAATCAAAGCCATTGGTTCCTGAGTCCAAGATCCACAGAATCTATTGGAATGACCCATTAGAGAGAAAGAATCAGAATGGATTCTAATCTTGTAACCTACTACTCCGATGAGTGAAAGTATGAATTGTTGTCGATCTATGATCTAGTGGTTAGGAGAGATTCTAGTCATCCAATTACGGAAGCTCAAATTCCTAGTTATTATAATGAGATTATCAGAGGGATCTCATTGATGGATGGAGGTCAGACGAGAAGATACCCAAGGTAAACCAAAGTGCTTAGTTTAAGAGAAAGATGAAATTATAACATCCCTCCAACCTAAGGAGGAATAGGGGGTTAGGTGTGTTACAGTATATTTCACCAATTTGGTTAAATTTTAAAAAAATTATAGAAATTTAGGACTTTTTTCATATTTTCATTAAAAATAAAATAAAAAATGTAATAGAATTTATGATAATAAGTTTCTATATATTTATACTTTTCATATAAAATAAAAACTTTCTGTGAATATATAATAGGATTCCTTAACATTTTTTCCAAATCCATGATCCTGTATCTTAAATTTTAGGGAGTATTCACTACATCTCATGTTTTAGGTAGCTATTGATACTATTTGAAATACCATGAACTTATATTCGAAGTCTTGTACATATTTGTATGAGACAACATTTTTTAATAGTTGACTTTTTTTCCACTTATTCCAACATGTAGATGGTATACCGTGTTGTATATAGTGTTTTCATATGAGTTATTTAGAAAATGGAAAAAAAATGTTCTATGTATTTTAAAGACATTTTTCAATGTCGTTGTTTTTTGTTGTAAGTTCTCTCTAATTTTTATGAATGTTTGTTTTTTTTCTAAATGTTATGATATATAATTTATTATTATTTTTTCAATAATGCAAAAATGACACTCATGTATTGGTGTTGTCACCTAAGTTTCAAGGTAGTAATAAAATAATAATGGGTTATGTCCTAATATAAATGAGAATTTTCTTTATAAATATGATTTGATCACCAAATAGTTTGATAATTTATGACTTATATGATTTAAAAAAAAAACATTGATTGAATCGACATACTAACCCATTTTCCTTGTATAAGGAAATTGTTTTTTGGTACATCTCTAGCTACAACTAATGATGGGGTTAGGGCTTTGGTGACCACTCTGATTTGAGGGAACTGGGGATAGTTCACTCCATTCCCTTACATAAATTTTGAAGGAGGTATCCAAATAAGTTGAGGGAGACACACCCTATCATGAATAAGACAATGGATCGATTGTCAATTTTGTAATCCCAACATCTAGATAAATTGTTTACTAGTGATGTCCTTACTGTAAAACAACAAATTTGTAGTTCACAAAACAAAATACACCGACTGAAATAATTAACG
>SNQJ01S0198454.1:4257-21434 GCA_010110895.2 Picea sitchensis
AATACTCTACATAAAATAATAAATATTAAAATAAATATCACAGGAGAGTAATAAATATCATAGGAGTGTATAGAGGTCATTGGTGTAACACACCCAACCCCCTATCCACTTTTAGGTTCGTGGGATGTTTGATTTTCATCTTCTTGGAACTCAGGATGAGTATTTAGGTTCATTGGTGTCTATGATTTGTAATTTCTACTCCGAAGTGGTATCTATATCTCATTCTTTTCAAATACTCTATTGCATAATTATGGTTATGCTTATACTATGATATCCAGGGGATTACTTATACACAACCACAAAAAACCAAGTTGAAGTGTTAGATTAGCTGTGTGAATCATATGATATGATGAACTAAAGGGAATCGTATATGCTACAATATAGTTGGGTGTGGTTCATTATATAGAATGATTGGCCCCATAGTGGCCCACAAATTATGGTAATGTAAAAATAAATAAATAAAAGGAACCTTAAGAAGTCATAAAAAGAAGAAAAACAACAAGACATACCTGATCTTTGATACTCTAATGTGTAGCATTGCATTGATATAACATCTAGAGCATTTGCAAATGCACGAAGTGCATATTGTAGTAAATAAAAACATAATTATATTTATTTTTTAGTAAAAACCAAAAAATACTTTTAAGACATGTCAGTAAATCCCAATAGAAATTAAAACCAAGATTGAAAATAGTAAACACCATTGATATTCTTTTTTGTAAAATCTATATGAGAGGATATTAAATAGTGACACACACACACACACACACACACACACACACATATCAAATGCGACAGTCTAAATAAGCTCCCCTTGGTTTCAAGAATAATTTATTGGATCCATCTGATCTTGGAGAAAACCTACCTCGATTTGAAGGAGCAACAACGAGGTCAACATTTACTATGTTGTTGCTCTGTTGGATCGAGAGATGTTTTCTCCAAGAATAAATGGCTCCAATAAATTTTTATCTACTGAACATGGCCAACCACGTGAAGGTGGAAGCTCCTATGGCCCCTTTCCACCTCACATCACTCTAAATTCCCCAATACTCAATCTATATTCTCATTCAAAGGCATATGTCATAATTTTTTTTATTTTATAAATGAGGTTTATCATTCAAAATATGTTACAAATATACTAGCTATATAATGTACATCTATCTATCTTATAAAATTATTATACATCATCAATTTCTTTTAGTCTTCTTTTGTGTTTTCTAGTTCTTAAGTAATTCATCCATGTCCATGTCTTCGTTTACTGGATGATCTTCAACAACTGATGTTCCTTTAGTCCTTTCACGTCGAGCACACCTGGTCTTGTACCCACGGCGTGGAGGTTGCTGTGAGGGGCCATCACCTACACAAACAAAAGAAAATTAAATTTATATGGAATTTTTTTAAATATCATTGAAGTAGTTCATTAATATTAAAAAAAAAAATCTGCGATGTAATTATTTACCTGCTGGTCCACTAGTCGACACAGTTGGAATGACTGATCTGTTCTCCTGATCATCTTCAGGTCGAGGAGGCTCAATTACAACTTTCTCTTCCATTGAAACGTCAAAATTTATAAGGACAAAACCGTAAATGTATAAGTAATAAAATTTAGAAGTACAAAATTCATAAGTACAAAATTATTAATTACATGATTAATATACAACCATTTTACCATCATGGGCCTCAGTCACATGAACATATTGGGGCTGCACCCCACTGGGATGGGGTTTTTGGGGAGCACCATGATATTCTGGTTGCGCTACACTATCAACACTTTGTTCTCCATTGCTAATGGTTTCATTGATAGTGCTACTCCCTTGATTAAAACAAAGTAAGACATTAAATTTATGGACAATATCAAACATTTACATATTTTATAAGTAATTAAAGGTTAATGTAGACTAAATTTTATTTACCTTATCACACAAACTGGATCTTTGGGTCTTCCCCATGATTTTCCTACGATCAACCATGACTTTATATCCGTACTTGTAACCAAGTTGGAGGTCTTCCTCCATGGTTTCAGTTCTGAAGTCGTCGCCCTGCATTGCATAAGAGCATGTTTTTTTCCTGTTTTTGGCTGCAATAAACTAAAATTTGTAAGGCGATACAACTATTATTCTTAATATGTTTGGGTACTTATGATTCATGAATGTAACCTCGAGTAGCCTCCCTGGCCTAGCTTGTGTTGGCCATGTTTGGAAATCCTTGCTTTGGTTTCCTTCGAAGTGTCAGGAAACCTATCATCAAAATTTTCAAGTATGTTATATACCACACTTTTATTTAGATCTAAATAAAATTAAAGGTATTGAAACCAAAATATTGTAATTTACCTTGGGGTACTAGTTATTTTTTCTCCTGATTTTTTCAATATATTTCCTTTTGCATCATCAATGATCGCTTTCCACTCCCTCTCTGAAATCAAGGAAGGATGCTCATACCTAGGGTTTCCTTCCAATATTCATCTATAAACATCCCTCGTACATTTTAAATATTCTCCTACTGCAGAGGTGACCGATTTTTTATTGAACGTGTCTACTCCAAAGAGGCCTTCAAGATAATCGATAAAAAAAAATTTGAGGTTGGAATTCTGGAAATTCCACCTCATGCGTAAGGTTTCCCGAAAAATCAACAAGCCCTTACTTTCTAGGTGCTTATAAAAAGGTCATTTCCTACACACAAAAATATATGATCATTATTTTAAAAATAATAATCTAGATGATTTTTGTATGAGATGGACAACATGAAACAGTTAAAATATGAAAAACTACCTGAGAGTCTTATTTGTTTTAATGGAAGTCCATTATCGTCAACCAAAAATGTGCAGAGAAGGGTCCCCATGATGGTTACATGTCTATATCCAAGAAATGAAACCATGTCAATGACATAATCAACCTCACCTCTGTCACCACCTGTAGATCTTGACCACTGTGTGGATGGATGGCGGTGCATGTCATGGATCCTATATAAATTAGGTGTGGAATATGGAGAAGTAAAAAGTATTCTAGAAGCTATATGAAAACCTGCTTAAGGAATCCGTGACATCTCTGCAACGCCACTACTACCAACACTGGGTTGAACATGCTCCAAAAATCTCTTTATAAAAAAGAAAATGTTTTTTCGTGAGATAATGTAAAAGTTAAAAAACAGACTTTCATAATTGAACATATGAGTACATTAAAAAAAAAACACTTTAAATTATGGTTATTACATTATATGTGTTAAGCTGTGACATAAGGATATTGATCCTTTCTAGGACGTCAAGATTTTGATCTTGACAATCTAACAAGCTATCAAGTTCCTTGTTCGCTTTAATGATCTTTATTTTTATTAATACCATCGGATTAGGGGTTGAATACAACCCCTCCTCATCGGTGGAATCATGATCAACATGGCATGCCGACTACATATAATTTCAACATGAAAATCAATATAATTTCAGTTATATAAAAAAATGAAATAAATGATCTCCACACAAATAAAATTATATAAACAAATATTAAAATTAACATAAAATGAAAGTTGAATTTGATAATCATTTACATGTTCTGCAATTGGCTCTTTTCCACGATCATCCTGCCACATTATAATATAATTAGAACCCCCAAATATTTAAAAAAAAATTAACGATAACAAAAAAACTGATTGCCACCCAAATAAAATCAACCTCAATGATCAACCTCCCACATTATTGTAAAATTGAGATCATGAAATCTTTAAAACATTGTTAAAGATAAAAAAAATATAATGCAATAAGTAGAAGTTACTTAAAGAGGTGTTGCATAAGTACCCGCATATTATTAGTCAATGTTTATATTCTATTCAAATGGTAATCCACTAATAACTCTTCCTCAAAAACTATCTTTTTTATTGTGAACAAGACTACCCAACTCTCTTCACGTCCCTCATATGTGCAATTCGATTGCTTGTTTGTTGTCTGAGGTCGTGTACTGTTTATAAACCCTGCGATATTGCCAGAAGTTTTAGGTCTTCCATCAATATATATATAGTCGATCCCTTATTTTTATCGTTGTTTATTAGCTGTATATAATTTGAGGCGAGTGAATATCTCTGCATACTTTGCATATACCGGACCCGCCACATCCAATTGCTATAATTGTAACATGGTCTGACATAGTCCATCAATTCAGTTACTGTATTGTATTTTATAGTTATTCTATCCATGGTAAATAGACCCAAGACATGCAGGGAGGATGGTGCAATGCGATATGTCCTATTATCGCACAATTTTTACTTGCCCCAAAAGCCTAAGGCAAGTGGGTACAAAATTGGCATAACTGGGAATAACCTATCAATACCACCTTAATAAGAGATCCCTTTCTATTTAGGAGTACGTTTAAGCTACCCCAGGGGAGACRTCCTCGATGACTTGGGGGGTTTGAGAAGGCTAAGGAAAATAGTCACAAGGAAACCCTTTCCCTCTCACAGATCATTCTAATCAGAGGTTTCTTTTATGTCTTAAGGATGAAGAAAATGAAAAGTATTGTGTACCTGCCCGGAACAAGACAACAAGGAAAATGTGACACTTTCTAGGTACCAGATGATTGTTAGTACTTCATAAGACAATAAACCTTTGTAAAATAAATAGCTGATTGTGAATTTGCAGCTATGCATCAATTTATAACAAGAATTAATATCTTACAACAACCACAAGATTCAAACCTTTAAATTGCTTGAAAAAGACAATACAAAGTGACTTTAACTAGGAAAATTGATAGTAAATTGTCACAAGCAAATTAGCAATGATAGGCTAGATTTTAATGACACTTTTGCAAAGATTTTGCTACAGTTAGATGGATGTCGCTATATTTTGTAACAAGATAAAGTTTAAATGGTCAAAAGTGCAAGAAAAACTAGACACAAACTAGCACTTACCTAGTATATTCACTAGCAATTATCACAATTAGATTTTGATTGGTTCTAGTATGAGTTATGTAGGTAAATGTGCCAAATTAATGAAATTTTATATGGTTGTAGCAATGTTTTGCTAAAACAACAAGTTATCTTAGGAATTAGTCTAATCTAGGGCTAGAAAAAGTTAGTAAAGGGTTCAAAGATAAGAGTTTAAGTCTTTGTTTGCTCAATCACCACTTGTAAGAGGTAGTCTAGTGACTTTCTAGGGTTAATGGAGTCACGAATGGAAAAAAAAATTTCTTAAAGGAAATGTAGCAAATGATAATAATGTTTTAAGGGATGGAGAGGAAAAAAGAGGTGTTGGTATCCCAAGGCCTCAAAAAATCATTTTCCAAGATAAAATTACTAGAAAGTAACAAGGGTTAATCCCTAGCGATTTTCTCTTTCCTTGAACAAAATGTAATAAATTATGCAATTGGCAAAGGAAGTAAGGTTACTAGAGTGCTAAAATGGTAAGGCTATAGTATTTACTTCAAATTAGGTGTCTTTCAAGATATTTTAACATATGGTATATTATAGGGAAAAATATGATAACACATGTCATTCCCCTAGGGTTTCAAGCTAGCAATTTCATAATCTTAGACATGAAACAAGTAAAAAATAACCATAGCATTAATTCAAAATAAATAAATATATAATTTCTACTTAATTAACCAAAAATAATCTTTCAAATCACCCTAGTTGAAGATCCTCCACAATAAAATATCCAAAAAGCACCAAAATTTGCCTCCTTCAAGAAGTGTGCATCACTAGTTTCAACTAATAACCCTTAAAGAGGGTCGAATTTCATACCTCACAATTGTGTGAGTGAAAGATGATGAAAAATATAAGATATTTTCCCCTTATTTATACAATAATCATGACCTTTAATTACAATTTAGGTTAAAAAAGGTCGACATGGCGAGTTTACATAAAAAATCCAGTTTTACATAAAATTAACAATAAAATCCCTAATTTTGTCTTTTAGGGATGATGCCATACCCCTCCTAGGGTGACGTTAGGCCCCTTATTGAAATGCTAGGCCTCCAAAGTGAAACGTTAGGCCTCAAAAGGCCTCATAAGTTTCCACATGTGCCAACCAAGCCGTCCTCATGCCAAAACCCTAACTGGATGATGTCAAGGATCCATATGATGATGTCAGGGGCCTTCAGACCAACGTCATGGAGGGAGGGAAATACCCCCCCTAGGTCCATTCTTGGAAAATTGTCTCTGGTGGAACGTCCTCCATTTTCTTTGGTGCAAGCCTCTGGTATCCCTCTGCCCCTGCCTGGGGTCACAACATCCATCTGGTAGGATTTTAGCCCCATGGAGGTACAAACTAATCATCTCCCCATATGTACCTATTCATCGGGCATGGTCTTGAAGAAACAACAATTACGCCCTCCATGGGATCATAATTCACATGGATCATAGCAATGTCAATCACATCTAATAATCAAGTTACCTAAACATGTGCATCAAACCCCTCTTTACCCATACAAATGCTCAAAGACGTTATGCTATTTAACAAACCGGGTTTGGAGAGGGTCTCATGATGTCCTATTGGGATAATCCTCCTCAGGTGTGGGGTGTTTCTAGGTGAAGACTAATCTAGGTCATGTAAATGCATGAGATGGTGTAGGGGATGTTTGGGCAAGGGGTGCAATAATAATAGAGAAATGTAGGTATTACCTGTGGGTTATTCTGTAGAGGGTGAGTTGCACATTGTCATGGATGCCATTTTTTCCTAGCCCATTCAATGTTTTTTTACTCTGTGTCTTATTTCTTTTTTATTTCAAGAGAATATTTGGAGGACACTATCTTGGTGTGGTGACCAGTGGTGACAACGTTACCCACAATCATTTCATAGAAATGAGAAGGTTGGCTCGTGATGAGACCCCCTTTCTCCTTACTATGCCGCCAAGAGACACTACCCTGGTTTGGTGACTAGATAAATAGTAGTGTCATACCACTACATGCCCATGGACCTAAGAGGCCAACTCATGATGAGACCTCCTATCCACCAACTAGGCCTTGAGTTTTATTTTATTTTATGGGTCCCATTTTCTTGCTGAGAAGCCCTTTATTGCTTTCTTGAGAATCCCTGGGTGAAAAATCTCAAGGTTTCATCTTGTATTTAAAATTTTTCCAGCTACTTTTACCCTCTGGGCCTTTAGCCCCTTATTCCCACAAGGCAAGGTACAACCCTTACAATCTTGGAAAAACCAATGCCCGAACAAATGTAGGGGACATATGAGAGGGATAATGATGAAAAGTGGTAAGTATAGAAGGAATGGACGATGACTTTTCATAGACCCACCTAGTGCCAACTCATCCCTAAGGGAACCAACTTACTAGGGCACTCTATCATCCCCCCAGGTATGGACAAGTCAAAGGGCATAATTTCCAATAAAACGTCATGAAACAAAAGAGAATTCAATGAACATATTCAATTTTTTTGAGAATCAAAGTGACACATACCATGATACCCAGACTCATTACCTCATGGAGAAAGACCCATCACTACTTTAGAACCAGGCCGATGGGATGGATGTTGCTGCTAATAGATGGGAGGCGCTGAAGAAAATATGGGCCCTCCAGGGCCAAGCTCAAGTGATATGGCTCTCGGTACTCCATGTATAGGACCTGTGGGCCTCGAGACATAATCTCCTTAGTTATCCCTATGATAGGGGATACCATGTCCTATTGTTGACAATGAAGTCAATGTCTAACAGAGGAAGTTTCTTAAGTACCCATTTTTTCACCAGATGATTATACCTGAGTGGCACCTCTATGTCTCCTATTCTCTCATCATCATAAGAGTATGATCCTCCTTCGACAAGAAAAAATTCCATGCATCTACGAAATTTTCTTCTGATTTTTTCACCTCTAGTTCTTGTTTGTGTATCATATCTACTAGCTACAGCCGCATTTCCCTCTATTTTTCCTAATATTCCCTCACTCAAGGAAGAAATATTTGACAGGTACTTTTTTATTTGTACCTTCAGTCGCATGTGCACGTGTTTTTAGTGAGTAGTCCATCCTCATCCTAGTTCCAATTTTTGAATTTTTTTTCTATATTCAAAGTTCGAAATAATTTTTTTATATATTTAGTTTTGGATGCACAATTAGAGGGTGCAATCATTCAAATGTGATAGGTTCCATGAGCATGGGAAGCTATCTAAAAAATTTCATCTCCCAAACATAACCAAAATATGGGTTTGTAAGGATATTTAAGGAAATAAATATTTTGATCGAACTCCATAGATGAACATCCCCTCTATGCGAACCTTAAAAAAAATTCTTGAAGAAAAATCTATGTCGATAACACAATAAAGGAGGAAAATGGCCAGAAAGAGTTGCATATATTGTATCGAAAGAATATGATCGATCTCTCTTAGGAATTGAGTAAGAAAAAATCTCCTCGTCCCCCTATTATTGATTTTTTTTTGTTGATAAATTTCTCTTTGAGTCTTTAAAGGTAGGTTTATAAAGCATAACCAAGACTCAATATAGTGAATTCCTTCCTATCCTTTCAAGTATATTGATTCCATATCCTCCCCCTATCATCCTTTGGATGGATTGGGAGGTAATGAAACTATTGGATACATTTCTTTAGGAAATTATAGAACTTTTCTGTGGAAGAAAATTGGACCAAATCCTCATAATGACTCCCAAGTCTCTAAGACTACCAAGTACAACCTCAGACTGAGGAACATG
Source organism: Picea sitchensis (assembly GCA_010110895.2). Classification (NCBI taxonomy): domain Eukaryota; kingdom Viridiplantae; phylum Streptophyta; class Pinopsida; order Pinales; family Pinaceae; genus Picea; species Picea sitchensis. The sequence continues at coordinate 12,889 of SNQJ01S0198454.1, forward strand.
GAAACTTCTATTTTTATAGGAATGATTATCAAAGGTCTAGGGTTCATGGATGAGAAATACCCCAAAGATACTCAGACAGGGAGAAAAACATTCCCATCCTTGGATCAAAAGAAAACAAATACCAAATTCAAAACTGGAAGAAAAGTAATACTGATTAGTTCTCCTAGATAAAAGGCCTAGAGAGACGGTTCTAGATTATATTCCTAACCCTAAAATATAGAGGGTTGGTCAATTCCTCAAATAAATTGTTTATTAAAAGGTTAACTAAAGTTCATAATCCATATATCATATTCTTACAAGAACCAATGACAGATGGAGAAAAGGTAGTTCAAGATTTATCCATGCTTTTAATGGGGTGAGAATTTAGTTTCATAGATGTTATAAGAAGATCTATATAGAATGTAACCAGTTGGAAATTAGGATTAATATCCTATTATTACTCCTGGGAATTTTGTATTGGGACCTATCTTTCCTCTCTAGACCTTCGGAAGGAAATTAGTTGCTTGAATATTTATGGCCCCTAATCCAATATGCTAGAATTCTAGGAAAATGTTTTCAACTATACATTTGTACAAAAGGGTTTGGTGATAGTTGGAGGTGACATGAAATTCTCTCTAGGTGTTTTAGAGGTTTTGGGGCCATTGGGTCAGGTTGATAATTTGATAGGTTTCTTCATAATAAAATTGGAAAGGGTGGTATTGTTGAATATTGAACCAAAAAAACATAACTTGACATAGAGAAATTGGAGGATATGCAAGGTAAGAATATCTAAGACTTTGGATTGTTTCTTAGTATAAAAATATTTCATAGATGAGGTTATTTGTATTCTCTAATGGGTCTCCATAGGTGGGATCCTAATCACAACTAAATAATTTTCGAAGTGGAAAATTTTGAAAATAAGAACTCATACGAACCCTTTAAATTTCCAAAAATACAAAAGCCCTGGACCAGATGACCTCCTTATGGAATTATTTCTAATATGTTATGATTTTATTATAGAATTATAATGATATTAGTGGAGGGATTGAGAATCATACAATAAACCTTGGCAGCCTTCAACAAAACCTTCATCACATTGATTCCAAAATATGACAATCTCTCTTCTTTTGAATTTTTTTGTCCAATTTGCCAATACAACTACATTATTTTTTTTTTAAATATTGTCTCAAGAAATATCAAAGAGATATTTTCTCATCAAATATCCCTTGAGTAGTTTCGATTCTTGGAAGGGTGACAAATTTATGAGGCAGTGGGGGTTTCTCAAGAAAGAATCCAATCAATAAATACAAGGAACTTAAGAGAAATGATTGTAAAAGTGGGTATTTCCAAATCTTTCAAAAAGGTGAGTTGGACCTTCTTGAGACTAATTCTTATCCATTATGAGTTGTATCAATTAAGTCTCTTTTGAAATCCTAATAAATGGAGATACATCCAATTTATTCAAACTAGAAAGAGGAATTATGTAGGGATGCCAACTATTCATAAAGGTATCTTCAACAAGTAGTAATTTTAAAGGCATTTATGTAGGAAACACCTGTAATTTATCTTATTTACCTTTTGTAGATTAAATACTTATATTCTATGACGACAATGGGAATTTTTTAAATAATATAAAATATATGATCGACTCTTATGTGAAGTGACTCTCATGAATATCAATTCATCCAAATTGACAATTTCCTATTAGGGCTTCTTGGAGGTGAAAAATATTACATCTCCTAGCATTTTCCCTTTCTCATTGTGGATTTCACTACTGATTTGAAATACCTATAGTTCGATATAAAGGCCAATTTGTGTCTAAAAGGTGACTGGTAGTGGTTGATAGCAAAAGTGTATTTTTTTTTTTAATTTCTGGTGCAACCGATGGCTCTCATATGGAGGCAATCTAATCATTGTCAAATTAGTTCTACAAGCCATTCAAATCCCTTGAGTAATCCTTGTTGGTATCTTGGAAAAAATTAGCAATTCCCAAATCACAAGAAGGACGGGGTCTCAAGAATATCTTCTTTTTGTTAAAGTATTTAGTTGATAAAAATGTTTGGAGTATCCTACAAGGTACCAAATTATGTGTTCAATTCATAAAGGATAAATACATAGCTCCAGACTTAGTGGAGGACTAGGTAATAAATCCTCTTAAAAAATACCAAAACGCCTCGGTTATTTGAAAACCAATTATTACATCATTCCCCCCCGATTGGAAATTTCCTAGTATGGCATGTTGGAAAGGGAGATAATGTCCAATTAGGGTTGGAATTGTGGGTAGGAATCATAGAATCCTTCAATTTACCTATTCTCCTCATTCAATAAATAAAACATAGAGGCTTCAACACTCTAAAGAAAATTGCAAAAGAACCCATTGAAACATGTAGTTGGAAATAAGAACTCTCTTGGAGAGAGTTAGGTCTTAGGGAGGATCATGTAGAAATATTGAAGGACTTCACAAGAATCCTTAAAAATATTTTTTATAAGAGTTGGTGATGAAGAGGATCAACTTGTATAGTATTTTAATACTTTTAGGGTATATGAACCAAGGCTAGGTTGTAAAGAACTTATAGCAGTGGGAGGTGAGATCCCACTTTTTTGGTCATGGAAATTAATATAGAAATTGAAATTCCTAGCTAGATAAATAAATAAAATTGTGGGTTGTCTTAAATAATAAATCTCTAACTTGGCACAACCTACATAAAACAAGTTTTGAAGGCCCTAGTAGGTCTTGTCTCTATGAATCTAAAATTGAAGATAACTTCCTTGGGTGATGGTGCATCACAAGGAAATCCTTCTAAAGGTGGGGTTGGGGAGTTATCCACCTTTACCTAAGCCATTGTATATCATTCAAAGATGTAATGGCTCCAAAAAAATATTTTTTTTGAACTTATGGCACTAAAAATTGCTCTATTGTTGGCTTAAGAAACATGAGTTCTTCAAAATCATATTTTTGGAGATTCACTACTAGTCATTCAATTTATGAAAGGATAATTCACCTTTAGTAACTTCATCCTACAACCATTGTTCATTGACATTTAGAATTTTCAAGCATCCTTCACTCATATCCTTCACTCCCTAACTCAAAGCTTTATGTTTGTTTAGAAACTTTGGAAAGTTATTCTCACAATCCTATTCCAAATCTCTACACCTAAGCTAAGATGAGTTTGAAGAGCCCTAGAAAATTTGCTAGATAAATTTTAATTAGTGCTTGATTTTAGGTTTTTTTTACTCAAAGGAGTGGTTGTGAAATTGATGGCATTTCGAATCAACTCTTTAAACCATGCAAGAGGAAAATGAAATGCAATAATTTCAACTTCGATGAAAACTAGCTATGGGAAGGAGCAAGAGGTTTTAAGAAAATAAATAATTTATTGATAGATTACTATGTGTGCACTGCTAATGACAAAAAGTATGAGCTAATTATCTAGATAAATGGAAGCAAAATGGCCCAAATTTTAAAAATACCATGCAAATTTCATAGTTCACTTAGTACACCTATACAACATTGAATCAAATGTCATCATTTCTAACATAGTAAACTTTTATGTTTATAGAGACCACCATACACATATTAAATACTCATAAGGATCACAGGGGCTTCACCTTGTGGATGACCAAGAATCATTTAAGGGAAATGGGAAATGAGTACTCAAAGAAAGATACATAGGGACATATGCCTCTAAGTGCATATCCTCAAAGTAAATCATCATCCTCGTATCATATTTGAATAATTGAGTGGTTAAGGAAAAATGGATGTGGCGGGGTAAGCTAGCAACATGATCAACAATGGAAGTGATATCACCAGATTTCATAATAACAGGGAATGTCATAGGATCATTTTAGGGGTACTAAAGAAGAATATATTGTTGGACAACTGAGAGGGGGGGGTGAATCAGTTGTTACCGTGGTTAAACAATATGCTTATTTTAAACTCTTAACAAAGAACTTAATGACAGTCACAATAATGCAGGGAAATATGCAATAACACATTCAACATCAGTCACACATATGAGATACATAGAGACAGATATTTCCTGAGGAAACCCATACAGGGTAAAAGCCTCTTCTTCTTTATATGATAAGTAATATTTAAATTATTTACATTATCATACATATGAGCACCAACTCATAATGAGGCTGCAACCTCTGTTTTGCAAGCTGCTACTTGCTGAGAGCACCCACTCTTTGGTTTCTCTAGAACCAACTAGAAGGAAGCACCAACTCCCTAGTTTCTCTAGCACCAACTAGAAGGAAGCACCGACTCCCCAAGTGTTCCAGCACCAACTGGATGGAAGAACCAACTTCCAATCATACAGGCACCAACCTGTAAAACAGAGAACAACAGTTCTCCCTTGCACCACCCTACCACCCTGGTTTTTCTGGCTGCAACCAGATGAAAGCTACAACTCCCTATGTTCAAGCACCCACTTGAACCTCTGAGGACAACATTCCTCTCTAGCACCTCCCTTCCACCCTGAATTGTAAATTATTCTATATATATAAATTTATCACAGTGATACAATATTGATCATTAGCTTACCAGGCTTATCACTGTTCTGCTATGCTTCTCTGCTCTCTTGTATAAGTGACTCTCTGTCTGCATCTTCTTTCCCTTTCTGATCTTCTATTTTTCTCTACAGGAGCACCTCGGCCTTTCTTCACTGTCTCACTTTCTTGTTGCACCCAAGCCTTGCGTTTTCTGTGCCTCAGCCTTTTATTCTCTGTGTGCCATATCCAATCAATGCACCATTCCTCTTCTCTATATTTAAGCTGCTGCAAACTCCTCCTTCTACACGCCTCAATTCTCTCCACAACAACAACATATCTCTTATTTGTTCTACATACTTATAGTTTCTGTGCACCTTGTGCATGCTATCTCCCATGCTTTTGCATGCTCTCTCCATGTCGAGTTCTCTTCCTAGTCATCATAGCAACTCTTCATCTTCTCTGGCAGTTAAACCCATGCGTCTATCATCACTGGATGTTATGCCGAGGTTCCTTCACCTCTCCAGCAGTTGAGACTATTCATCTTCTCTCTTACAGTCGAGCTCACCCTCTCTGTTGCAGTTACAGGCTCCAACGCTCTTCCAGCTGTCAATCGCCTCTATGACCAGTCTTCACCCCACTAGAAGATTCCTTGAGACTCTTCCACTCCTTTGGAAATCATATGGAAGTTTCTCCAAGTCCTATTCCAGAAACCATCAGTGGTTTCTAGCAGTTATAGTGCAAACCTTGAAATGTAGCCTAGCTATGCTATCTCCTTCTACTTCTGTGACCACCGGCGGTGACCACCAGCTACATACACATTTCACCATTTTGGCATTTCAACATTCGACAATTCGACATTCATGTGATCAAGTGTCTCGACACTCCAAGTCGTGATCTTCGAAATGGAGCTTGGTTGCACTATATCTTTCCTCCATCTTCCACAGATGTGACCACTGGCTGTGACCACAACCTTATTCAAAACTGCATTTCGCAATTTCATGTTTCGACATTTCGACATTTCGACACTCCTGTGGTGAAGTGTTTCGACACTTCAACTCCCGGTATCCGGAAATCCGAAATGGAGTCAGATCAACGGTCCGATATTTCATCATTTCACATTTCAGCGATTCGGCATTTCGACACTCCCGTGGTGAAGTGTTTCGACACTTCAACTCCTTGTATCCGGGACTCCGAAATGGAGTTATTTCCCAGTCTGCGAAACTCTTTGTTGGTGTGCCTATTTCGGTTTTTCGCACTTTGCAACTTCGGGCTTCCTGTCGTGAGAGTCCTTGACATCTCCAACTCCTGGTATCCGAACCTCCAGTATGGAGTCTTTGACATTTAGTGACTTCGGGACTCCTGTGATGAAGAGTCTTGACTCTTGACTCCTCCAACTCCCGGTATTCGAAACTCCAAAATGGAGTCTTTGATATTTCACAATTTCTTATTTTTGCGACTTCGGGTTTCCTGTGTTGAAGTGTCTCGACTCTTGACTTCTCAATCTCCCGGTATCCGAAACTCCGGTAGATGTGCCTGTTTTGGGATTTCGGGGTTTCACATTTCGCGACTTCGGGACTCCTATGTTGGAGAGTCTCGACTCTTGAATTCTCAATCTCCCAGTATCCGAAACTTCGAAATGGAGTTTACTCTTCTGATCTTTCCATGCTATTATCCCAGTGCTGCTGAGCTTTCTTGCCTGCCTATTTTCCATCAAATGAATAAGCACATTCTTGCACTCTACATGCACCTCTGCACTTTCTCTTCTGAACTTACGTTGTCCCTGTTTTTCCTTCGCTGCATACTCTGATCTTGCCATCAATGACAAGCACACCTGCCTGTTAACATGCCAACAATCTCCCCCTTTGGCATTGATGGAAACCCTGAATGAGTGCGCTAAACTGATTGGACCTCCAACTGTAACATCCAGTGTAGACTACTCATTTTCTCCCCCTTTGACATCAATGTCAAAGAAAACATGCTCCCCTTGAGCTATTGCAGTATTTATAGGAGGTATCAGATATTCAATCAATCAATACAAAACTCCCCCTAACAGGATGGACTCTCTTAAGTGTGAGATGGGATGACACCCAACTTCTGTCGGAGATATTCAAATGGTATCTTGGCTAGGGGTTTAGTAAATATGTCTGCAATTTGTTCTATGGTTGGAATGTAATGGACCTGAACAATCTGATTGGTGACCCGCTCTCTCAGAAAATGATATTTTATGGGAATATGCTTGGTCTTGGAGTGGAATACAGGATTCTTGGACACACTGATGGCACTAGTGTTATCACAATGGATTGGGATTGGTGCAATGTATTTTACCTCCAAATCTACAAGTGTCTGAATCATCCATAATAGCTGAGTGCAATAGGTAGCAACAATAATGTACTCTGCCTCTGTAGTTGATAAAGAAATGGAACCTTGCTTTTTACTCAACCATGCTACTAGAGAATCTCCTAAGAAGAACACACTTCCACTCGTGATTTTCCTTTCATCCATGCAGTTATCCCAATCAACATCTAAGTAGGCTGATAATTGAAAATTATGATTCTTAGGATACCATAGGCCATAGTTCATTGTTTCTTTCAAATATCTGAATATCCTTTTGACATCCAACAAATGACTATGTTTAAGTGCAGACTGATATCTTCCTACCATTCCAACAACATGCATTATGTCTGGGCGAGATGTTGTGATGTATAGAAGGCTGCCTATCATTGACCTATATGAACTTTGATCAACATCAGGTGAGTCATCATCCTTTCTTAATTTGCATTCAGTAACCATAGATGTACCCACAGGTTTAGAGTCTTCCATTTGAAATCTTTTCAACATTTCTCTTAGATATTTTTCTTGAGAAATGAACATCCCTTCAGACCTCTGAGTGATTTGCAGACCAAGAAAAAATGACAGTTCACCTATCATAGACATTTCAAACTTAGACTCCATGGCAGAAGCAAACCATTGTAACAATGAATCCTTATTACATATGAATATGATGTCATCTACATAGACCAATACGATGAGCAAATCATTATCCTCTGTTTTGATATACAGATTGTTGTCAACTGTTCCTCTCTTGAACCCTTTGTCTTTGAGATACGTATCTAGTCTGTGATACCAGGCTCGAGGGGCTTGTTTTAACCCATATAAATCTTTCTTCAGCTTGCATACTAAGTCAGGGTTATTAGATAGTTTGAAACCCTCTGGTTGTTCCATATAGAATTCTTCACTTAAATCTCCATTTAGAAAAGATGACTTGACATCCATTTGATAGACTTTAAACCTCTTATGACAAGCATAGGAAAGAAACATTCTGAGAGCTTCTAATCTTGCTACGGGCGCAAATGTTTCATCAAAATCCAGTCCTTCTATATGAGCATACCCTTTACAGACCAATCTTGCTTTGTTCCTGACAACTTGTCCCTGCTCATTCAACTTATTCTTAAAGATCCATTTGGAGCCTATGACATTTTTACCTTCAGGTCTATGAACCATCTCCCACGTATTTTTTTTCTCAATATGATCAAGTTCATCATTCATTGCTTTGACCCAATGGTCATATTTGCTAGCTTCATTAAAATTCTTGGGTTCCAGCATGGATATGAAAGCTATATGTGATTGTTTGGTGTTTTTTATTAGCTTTCTCCTGGTTTGTACACCTTTGTCTTTTTCACCAATTATCTGACTTGCAGGATGATTCTTTTGAGTGATTCTGGAGGAGGATTTTGAAGTTGTCCACTGATTTGAGTCTGTCTGAGTATCTGTGTCTTCATCTGATTCAGAGTCTTCATTTTCTGATTATTGGACCTGTTCATCTTTAGCTTTAGCTGTGTCTTCTGTAGAAGACTCATTACTGTACACCTCTCTTACTGGGATTGCTTCATCAACTTTTACATCAATACATTCGACCATTTTATGCAGCCTCTTATTATAACATCTATATCCTTTACTGTTTGTAGCATATCCTAAGAAGATACCTTCATCATCCCTGTCATCATATTTTCCAAGGTTCTCATCATTATTCTTTATGTAGCATTTACTCCCAAAGACTTTGAAGTGTTTAATTG
>SNQJ01S0198455.1:0-17177 GCA_010110895.2 Picea sitchensis
CTTTACTGTTTAGTATGACCCTACATTCCAATGTACTTGGTTATATAACCCTGCATTCCACATGTATTTGGTTATCTGAATAGTATTCTTCATACCTTTCTTGTTATATTGCATCTGATTGACAGTTTCTAAAAGCGCTGGTTCATTAAGATATTCTGATAAGTAAATCTCTTCATTATGCTTTCTTGGTATCCCATTGATCCACCTATTGAAAAGTATTCATTTCTTAAGTTACCAAGCACCTTTGGTCTACAACCACAAAGGGTTTCTTGGAGTGATAACAGCAGGGATTGTGGTTTCTTCCATCATGGGCTTATCAACCTCTATGGGACTAGGTGTAATGAAACCATTTCGAATTAGGAAGGTATCCCAATTATCATTTTGCAATTTTAGTTGATGAACCAACAACATATTTATCAACTCGTGATAAAACAGACTGGAATTTAAACGCCGTCTCTTATAACTTTTGGCCATCTTATATAGACTTCTTAATAAATAAAAAGGCATATTCAACTAAAAACTGATGAAGTTCATCAACACACGTATATGATACAGGAAAACAAGGCCAAAGCAACTCTCGCATGTGACGAATTGTCTCAGGATTGCTAATAAACCATGCCACCGAGTTTTCAACAAGGATATAGGCATACCTTTATCACAACACATGATCTTCCTAGAGGTAAAGAACAGGCTCCACAGTACCTCCTCTACCTTGGTGTTTTTAAACCATTTCTGCCCGCTAAGTGGAAGATCCATCGCATGGCCTAATAATTCCTCGGTGACCTCGATCTAAATGTCTCCTACCTTGGCTCGGTAGCCATCAAAAGAGAGGGAAATTTCTTGGGTAGTTTGCAAGTTAAAACCTTGAAATTTCTCAAGAAATTCGAGCCAGTCTTGACCTTTAAGGTCTTCCCTTGCATCATCACGTAGGAGAAGGGTTTGCGAGCCATTGGGCTCAATCCTTACGACTGGGGCCATGAGGGTTCAGAAGGCAGACATGAAAAACACAATGAGTATGAAACGTTTCTAGAACAGAGAAGACCAGAGCGAAATCTCAGAAACAAAACTCATCAATACCCTAGCGCGCATGAAAATGGGTTCTTCAATACAAAAGGAAAGGCATTTTGCGAAATGAGTGCCAAGAGTACATACGAAACCCGAGACTTAGCTCGAAATGATGGGCCTATCTTTGTTAGACTTCCACCTCCCACAGGGTACAGTCTACGACCAAGTTCATTCAAATTTTATCATTGCACAATAAGGTGGAGTTGATTTCTTAAGTTTAGGAGAGGAAATTTTTTTTGTGAACCAAAGGGTAGTTACAATAATAGGTCTTACCAAGATCCACAATGATATATAACATAGTTTAATTTCAATGGATCCTTGGTGTTTCAAACAAAATTCAAAGCACACTTCATAATCGATGAGCCACTTTAAAGCAATCAACAAGATGAGCTTCACAACTAAAATAACCTTCATTAAAAACCCTGTAAAGACATCTATCTTTCATAAATCTTAGATAAAATGGTAATACAATCATAAGTTTCAATGCTTCGTTCATGCTTTCAGTCATGAACGAAGCATGAAAATGAAGAAAGGAAGACACTAGGAATAACTGAAACATCATATTCACAGTTTCAAAAATTGCTTTCGAAAAGCAATAACCATATGACCACGCGTAGGTAGCTACATAATTTATTGTTTGTCGCTTTAAAAGGTGAAAATATGTAGGGATTCCAACACCATGATACTAAACACTCACCTAAGTAGAACGCTTCTCCACTAGTGCTTCATCGATCATCAATACAACCTGCCCAATCTGCATATGTGTAGGAAATAAGTGATAGATCCTTTCCTTTTGAATACCATAATCCAAACTCTTTTGTTCCTTTGAGATATCTGAAAATCCTCTTCACTGCTAATACATGTGATTCCTTTGGTGCTGCTTGAAATCATGCCACCTGTCCAATTGCCTAGATTACATATGGTCTGGATGATGTCACATATAGTAGGTTACCAATCATTGACCTATATTGCCTCTGACCTGTAGACTTTGAATCATCATCTTTGCTTAACTTGTAACTGGTTTGCATGGGAGTGATAACTGGTTTGCAATATTTCATTCTGAACCTCTTTAGCATTTCTCTGATATACATGGTTTGAGAAATAAAAATTCCTTGGTGGCTTTGACGTATTTGAAGTCCCAAAAAGAAGGATAGTTCTCCAAGTATTAACAATTCAAATTTATTCTTGATGTAGAGGTTGTTGTCTGTACTTCCTTTTATGAATCCTTATTGTTGTAGATATTTATCCAGTCTATAGTACCATGCTTTAGGAGCCTGTTTTAGACCATACAGGGCCTTCTTTAATTTACACACATAATCTATGTTCTCTAACAACTGAAATCCTTCTGGTTGTTCAATGTAGACTTCTTCTTCAAGTTTCCCATTTAGAAAAGTTGATTTTACGTCCATATATTACACTTTAATAGTTTTGGATCATGCATAAGCTAAAAGAAATAGGATTGCTTCCATTCTGGAAACTGGGAAAATGTCTTTTCAAAGTCGATTCCTTCAACCTGTGCATATCATTTATATACCAATCTAGATTCTTTCCTTGTAACATGTCCACCTTCATTTAATTTATTCTTGTATACCCACTTTGTGTTGATCACATTCTTATCCTTTGGTCTTGGAACCAATTCCCAAGTATCATTTTTCTCTATTTGATCCAATTCTTCATCCATGGACTTATTCCAAAATTCATCCTTACTGGCCTCTTAAAAGTAGGTTGGTTCAATCGTAGATGAGAGTGCTAGGTGCATTTGTTCTGGTGAACGGATCAACAAATGTATGTGGCCCTATTGGTGGCGACTAGATGCGGTGTTGTCTGTGGTGGTTTCCTGCAACATCCTGTGGCCACTATTGTAGCAGTTTCATGTGGTTTCTACTGTGACAAATGATTCTTCCTCTACACCCATGACCCCTCTTCGCTACAACCCTCTGTGGTTGTCCCCAATACCTGTGACCTACATGCAGCCTATGGTTTCTTCTCCTACCAGTGGCTCGCTCTAACTCGTGACTTGCAATATACAACTTTTCCAGTAGCCCATGATCCTTGCGGCTGCTATTTCATGTGTTTGTACAATTGTATGGAGGTTGTACAATTATTGTATGGACCATATGATCCTCCCTTTTTTTTTCGTTGATTCTGTAGAATTTTTTTTTTTAAAATCCACTTTCTTGCAGAATTTTTTTTTCCCATTGTTTCCCTGCAAAAATTGCTATTTGTGCAACCTAGATTTCTTTTCAGAGTCTCTTCTCTGATACCATGTTAAATTTTCATAAACCCAACACCTGACAATTTATTTCCTAGCAAATTTCTTGTTGTAATAAAATTATTAAGCATATTTACTGAATAAAAAACATGAATGAGTTTTAACGATTTATAAAGATAAATCAATGGGAAAAAAATAATAAAACAAACACATTTGTACACACAATTTATGGGTAAATACCCTTGGAAAAATCCCTAAGGGAAAAATAGTACTGTGATGATTTAATTATTATAAAACTTGGGCTCAGGTCTTGGTATAATGGCCCCTTTAAGGAAAAATACAAAACAAAAAGATATCTTATCACACCTCAAGATCCGTCCTTCAATCTTGTTGGTCGCTACTCCTTTGAGTCCCCTTGTTCCCTTCCTTAGACCCTTCCCAATCACACTTGGATGAAAGTCCTTCTCCACCCATTACAATGAGATACCACTATGTCACTATGTGTGTGTCTCCTCCTCTCACGTTAGCTACCTTTTATAATGTGGAGTTTACCCTAAATACAAAACTCTAGATCTCTAAAGTGATCAATGGATGAAATTAAATATCACCAACACTCTAGATCAATGGCTATGATTTAATTTAATTCACTAACTCCAAAACTTAGGCATTTAATTAAATTAAAATCAATTAATTATAAGAAGGAAATAACTTTAATAATTACTTTAATAAAGTGAATTTTTTAATTCTTTAGAGCCATTAAGGATGACTTCCACATGTTAGAAACAAAACCATTGTGGAAGTATATGTATGATGCTACAAACATCAATAATTTTTTCATATGAAAGGAAATATGTCAATCAACCATTATTTTGCAAGGGGAAATAGGAAACCTTGTGGTCGTAGATTTTAACCACTTTTATGAAGGAATCGAGCTTAAATGACAGAGGTTGAAGTGTATATTTAAAGTAAAGCATGGGATTTCATCATAAGTAATTTCTAGGAAAAGGAGAAAGGATACCCATGGCATACAATTCATTGATTACATTGTATGAGGTGAACTAGTGCCAAATTCCATGTTGGCCTACAAGCACTAAAGGAAAAAATATGAGGTGTAAATGTACATGATGTAGGAAATAGTAATTCATGAACATTTTTCTTGTCAGTATTTCTTCGTCATTCTATTCAGGATAAAGAAAAAAAAATTAAACATAATACCAAGAGTTAGGGAGGAAAAAGGCCAACAACCAATTTTTTTTTTAATAAATAGAGTCATTGTATTCAAGAGAGGGGATTTTTGGCTCTTGGAGATTTCATGTACTACTACTAGAACTTTACTGAGGATAATATTTTTTTTCCAAGCTATTTTTTGCAGAACTTTGATTCTTGTGTTGCACCTATTGTGGACTATTCTGCTACTTTTATTATCACTACGGATGTGTAAGAATGTATATCACATTGTAGACTATTCTTATGTGTAGCTACTTCATTTTTACTTCTTTTCTTCATGAAATGTGTGTCTAAATATGTGAGCATAGGACTGTAGGTTACTTTTTTAATGTTGGACTATTATGGGGTTGTTGGCGCACTTACTTGTACTGATAGGGGGAGTGAATCGATACAAGACTACTTTTTCTTTTCTTTCAATAATTATCAATGTGTTACTTTACCAACTATAACTGTTAATGATAAATAAACAACCATACAATCCACAATACATAGAGATTTAATGTGAAAAGAAAAATGGGACAAAACCACAAAACAATTATTTTATAAAATCATGTAGGAACAAACCTAATATTACAATGTTTGCAAGAAACAACCTATAGGAGACACCAATCCCCTTAGCCGAGCACTAACTCAACATTGTCTGTATCCACCAACCTACAACTACAACATTTACATTCACCAACCTACATGAGACACCAATCCCCTTAGCTAAGCACCAAATCAACAATATGTACGCACCAATCTACTGGAGACACCAATCTCCTTAATTTGTCAATAATGTCAAATCTTATCTTTCCATCAAGTCTTCACTTGCATGAAACCGTTGCTATGTCTCTGTTGTCACAACACACTCCTTCAGTTAATGATCTACTTGATTTCAGAGGTTCATTAGACCTTGCACCTCCCAACCACCCTTAAACGATTACATTATCTTCCTTTCATTCTATGGCATCCTTGGACCTCATATCCCCAGATATTCTCTTCATCCAATCCACACTCGCTCTTTTTATTTTTCACACACTCAAAAGAGATTCAGGCAATGATATTTATATATTCCATGCTTCCATGGATTTTTCCACATAAAATATATTTCCATGGGGTTAGCTCAAGATCTCCTCAAGATCAGGCTACAATAGACCTTAGAAACTGACATAGACCCCCTTTTGTTTCATGTGCGATATGCTCATAAACCACGATACAGACTTCAACACTCAACAGTCATTCGATCTGTCCTCAATCTAATATCGACCATCAATATTCTCACTTCCCTTCAAAACAAACAATACGTTCTCAAGGCTCAACAACCATTGGATCATATTCTCAATTAAATATCAATCATTGATCTCATTCACCAGCCATTAGCACATGCAACATAGCTTCAATGCTCAACAATCTCCTGATAATTCCTTTAGATTTAATCATGATCGTTGGCCACACCATGGAACCATAACACACAATCATTTTCCGGCCAGTCTCCTTAATTAAATCCTAGTCGTTGATCTCATTCACCAACCATTAGCACATGAAACATAGCTTCAAAACTCAGTGACCATCCGATCACTCCTTTAGATTTAATCTTGATCGTTGGTCTATTTATTGTTCACCAAAACACACCATGCAACCATAACACACATTTATCATCCGATTAGTCCTTGGATGAAATGTCAACCATAGATCTACTATCGTTAGCCACCGAAACTCTCAACATAACCTTGACACTCAACAAACATTCAATCTGGAATCTATTTCAATCTTAGTCATCGATCTGTCAACTTGATGGTTTACTTCATCATTTCTTCTATACATACTTCCATGGCCTCCAAAATACACCTTTGTGTTCAAACGCACTTATTTTTCACTTATACTTAGAAAATTTTCAAGCATTTCATTGTGGGTATAATCCATCTGCATTCAAACTTCCACGGCCTCCAGAATAAACCTTCATATTCCACCGCACTTATTTTTCACCCATACTTAGAAATTTTTCCAAGTATTTCACCATGGGTCTAAGGCATTTTCCTGATTCACTTTTCTATATTCATGGCCCTATTTGCTTGACAGATTCCTCATACTTATACAATTTCTTATAACTCACCGTGCTCCATGAGACATATCAGTCTGACCAATTCATTCTTGATACTTAATCAATTTTCGAGATCTCACCGCAGGCTGCAGTAACTTTATGATTCTTCTATACATACACTCGAATCCGATTGTTTTGATCCATTCTTGATACTTAGTCAATTTTTGAGATCTCACTGCAGGTTTCTTGTAACTTTATGATTCTTCTATACATACACCCAAATCCTATTGTTTTGATCCATTGTGTTGATTTTGCAGATGAGGTGGATTCTACATGGACTTCTTCTACATGTATACTGGGTGATGTGGCATCAATACGTGTCCTGACACTTTGCACTGCACGTGGCATCTGCATATTTTCTTGTTATGGTACTGATGTGGACTCCCTCTGATGTGGAACTCATATTACTGGACACGTGGTGCTGATATGGCATCTGAGATCGCTCATCAGATATTGGGCCCCAATAATTTGATCTTAACCATTGATCTCCAGAGATAAATGGTCAAGATTTATCCAGTTCCTGAGTCCACAGTTTTCCACGACAAAATTTAATGCTTTACATAGGGTTCTATACCTTGCTCGTTCTTTGTATAAACCATGTAACTGTGTCTTTGAAATATATACCTTTTGACAATGATTCTCCTTATGCATGTGGGGTATATCATTTTGGCATTCTCGTTCCATTTAATTACTTCCAATGGTCATATCTACTTCTTGTTATTAGGTCCATGGATATATTCCGCCTTTACTCAACTTATTTCTACTTATAACGAAACACACCTGAGATTTATCTATGCCCTTAGATTCTTATTACTAGTTATGATGCATCTTCGGTCTCGCTCCTCTATTTTATATTCAATGTGTTTGTCTCGTTCTTCTCATACCTCTTGTACAAATAGGACATCAAACAAGGATAATCATTTTCACAGACCATGAGTAGGAAAACACTACTAGCTTCTACTCCTCTCTGTCTGGTTCAAACTCATTTGGATTGATTGTTCACACCTATTCCTCACACCTTCATTCACATAGGGTAGACATGCAAAAATTTGTTAACACAACACATGCATAGAGGAATTCATAGTCTCCCCCTATCTTTGACATCAATGAAAACATTATTTCCAACAAAATCCTTGTTGAGTCTCCATTTTGACACTTCTAATGCCTTATATTACCCCCTATCTAAGCCTATTTTACCTATTCCATGTGTATCTAATTGTCTGTTTCCTTAATAAATACACTCAATGACCTTGTTCACGTGCATAAGAGGTAACTTATGATTAAAGCGTGATTTATTTAGTTTTATTGAGTTAATTTGATTAAATGATTGATTACATATGATCCTAATCACTTTGACTCTTAAGCAGCATGATCCGGTACCCATTCTATTCCGGTACCAAGGCTCCACCTATTCCGGTACCAGCTTATGCTAATCCGGTACTAGACATAATTCAATTTTTTTGAATGTTTCTAGAAGAAAATCGGGATCATGGGTTTTGTCCAGAACAATGTTTTCATGAGGACATGTGAGTCATAATTCACCCATATCACATGTGTGGACCTCCAACTCAGAGGGAATGATTATGCCAAAATTAGCAAAAAACTCAAACTGCCAACTTGCGCCTCGATTTTCGTGCACATGGTATCAGATCCAGAAATTGTAATATATGGGTTTTGTCTAGAACATGGAAAATTGAGTAATACATGGGCAGTGTTTAAAAATTAGAATTGGTTTGGGAGATATGGGTGGGGGACTAACTCGAATTTGCCCAAATTGTTAAAAAACACAAATTTTTGGGATTTATCCTAAAATTGTAAAAATTGTTTTCTTAGCTTGGGGATTCGGTTTCATCCATTCTTCCATGGATTTTATGTATAAATAAGACCTCATATGTCTGATTAGGGAGGAATTATTATTCTACAAGATTGGTTCTTGAAGAAAGAGGAATTGTTATGTTGTAGGGTTGATTCTTGAAGACTGTGGATTGTACCTCTGTTTTTCTCAAGTAATGATATAAATTGCAGTTCATGAAATTTATCCGTGTTATCAGACCTTTCGTTCTGTAAGTTTCTTTTAAATCTACCTTGTTAGTACGACAAGGGCCCACCGACCCAACCAAGGTAAGCTTCTTTGTATTTACTATATATATAATTCTAGTTTGTTTATGGATAAAATCATTTTTGTTTTGATCATAAACATCTAACTTTATTTCTGTTTTGCTTCAGTAAACATTTGACAAAATACAATAAAGATGTGTGGAAATTGTGAGTGAGTGAGTGAGTGAGCATTTTTGGAGTGCAATATGGATTTATGAGTGCAACATGGATTCTTGAGTGAACATTTGTTATTCTTGTATGTGTGTAGACAATCATTTGGTAGATTTAATGTTATAGTGTTGTTTCCATTTTGCATATCTAAGAATAGTTTGGATCTCTATCTTTCATTGTACATGAACCTGTAATGGAGCATCCTACCATACTCAGCTTTTTTTCATAGATTTAAATCAGATTTCACCTTGCAAACACATGCACAATCAAGACCTCCATCTCTCACTTTACATGTGTCTAAATTGGAGTGTCTTCCTTCACATGTGATTTCCTCTAGCATCGATTGATGTTTTCCTTTGAGCATATGCATAGTGTTGGCTATTTTAATTGCTACAGGGAACAAGATCTGAGTTCATCTCTTCATTTCATGAGCCTCTAATGAACATACTTGTTATATAAGCAAGAACCTTTTGATTCACTATTTGCCTGAGAAGTTTTGTTATCATTTTCCCCTTCTAAGTTTGGAGTTGTATTGTTGAAGTGTTCCTAGATTTGATTGTTAGTTGTTGTTAAGAGCAGTAGCTACAGATAATTAATTCAAAGTCCATCTTGCCACTTCATGAGCTTGTAAATGGGCAAGGAATTATCTGTGCAAAATCTTTTGAGTGCATGATTGCAAGTTTTGATTTCTAATTTCTGAATTGTGTGAAGAGTGTTATCTTTGAAAATAGAGTGTTTTGTTATTGTTGGTTTTCTTATCTAGGCTATACTAAACAGACATAGGAACCTATCTGTTATCGGCACATATAGTGCATCAACTCTTTTGATTACGAATCTCATTTGATAATTTATGTTTGGTAATATATTATGCAAATAATTTCACCAACAATCCCCCTTTGTCATTGATGACAACACTTAGTTATTTTGGTACTCCTCTACTTCTTGAACGTCTCTCTTTCTACAAATCTCTTCTTTTCTTAGTACTCTCCCCCTTTGGCATAAATGGAAAAGGGATATTCTCCCCCTTGCACCGTACTCTTCATTTTCTTCTCTGCAACCAACAACCTTCTTGTTTTTCTGGAGCTCCCCTTGAGTTTGTGCTCTTATTGTAGTACTTTAGTGATTTGATGGCATAGGTACCACCCCTAATTTCTATCTAATATACTCAAATACTTCTCTTAGAATAGGTTTTGTAAATATATCAACAACTTGTTCCTTTGTGCCAATATATTCAATCTTGACATTACGTTTTGTGACTTTCTCTCTTAAGAAATAATACTTGATTGGAATGTGCTTTGTCTTCGAATGCATAATATGATTCTTGTATATATTTATTGCACTAGTATTGTCACACAGTATTGATATTGGTTGATTATACTCTACCTGAATGTCCTTCAATGTTTATTTAATCTAGAGGACTTGTGTACAACATGTTGTTGTTGCAATGTATTCTGATTCTATTGTGGATAGGGAAATTGATGATTTCTTCTTACTGAACCAAGACACTAGATTGTTTCCCAAAAAGAACGCTCCACCACTGGTGATTTTTCTATCATCCACACTACCTTCCCAATATGCATTTGTGTAAGTTCTCAAAGAAAATTCTTTTCCTGTGGGATGCCATAGACCAAAATCCAACATGCCTTTCAGATGTCTAAATATTCTTTTGACTTCCTACACATCTGTTTCCTTTGGTGCAACTTAAAACCTTCCAACTAACCCTACTGCCTACATCATATATTCCCTTGAAGTTGTATCATATAGTAGGATTCCTATCATAGATATGTACAAAGTTTGATTAGCTTGTTTTGATTCATCCTCTTTTCTTAATTTAGAACTAGTGATCATGGGTGTGCTGAAAGGTTTACAGTCTTCCATTTCAAACTTCTTCAACATCTCCTTGATGTATTTCATCTGAGAAATAAATATGTCTTTGCTAGTTTGAAAAATATGCAACCCTAGGAAGAAGGACAGTTCTCCAAGCATAGACATCTCAAATTCTTTTTTCTTTTCTTTTGCAAACTTTTGGCTCATTCTATCGACATTATTTCCGAAAATGATATCATCCACATAAACTACAATGATTAACATCTTTGCATTGTTTATTTTGATGTAAATATTGTTATTTGTTGTTCCTCTTGTGATGTCTCATTCCCAAGAGTAGGCCAACAGGGAGTGACTTAGTAGTCTATCTATTCTCGTAGACTATAGTCAGGCACAAATAGGGAACAAAAGGGAGAAATAAGGGTGATTTGGTGGCTAAACGATGAATTAAGCCAAAAAGCATAGGAAAAGTCACTTAAGCCTAAGTCAACGAAGAATTAGAATGAAAAGGTGCTAAAGGGGGACTTAATTAATTAATTATTCACCTTAGGAGGAAAAGCGCCTAGCTTAAGTGAGGTCAATGGTGAATTAGATCGGGAAGAGTATAAAAGGAGGAATTCGACCTAATTCCCCATTATGCTATGTTATGATTTGATGTTGAGGTATTTATAGAGAAGGAGGAAATTGCCCCCCTTGTTGTTTTGTGGATTTATGGAGGAAACCACCACCCTTGATCGGTTTCAGTGTTGAGAGACACACCCTAGCCTATCGGAGATACCATCCAGGTATTTCACTGTGCATTACAGTGTCCAGTTCAGTGATTGCACAACTCAGCCAGTGAGGGTGCAAGTGTTTGAGTCACATGTCACCATTTTTCGATGGTGTAATCTTCCGGAAAGAAGAAAACGATCATTTAGGGCACAACTCTTGGGGAAGCACATTTGGGGTTCCAGGGGACATTTCGGGGAAGATCTGAGGAATCCCTTCCGACCCATTACAAAGGATACTAGGATGATTGTTTTGAGCTATACATTGTCAGATTCCATCGGTGGAATATCTAGGGCGCACTCATTGATCCCAGGAGGTGCGCAAAACCCCAGGGGGTGACATCCAGAGCTTCAAAGGTCAGATGTTCAGCCTGACAGTCATCAAGATCATTCTAGAGGCCATGGCGCATCTTTTGAGATAGTTTTCAGCTCATTCCGACAAGTATCTTTATCAGGGTGAGTTTTCTGGATTCTAAAGCAGTTACCGTGAGTTGCCATACTGCTTTTTGTCGATCTATCCATGCATGCGCAGACCAACACATGTTCTTCTGGTCACAGGTATTTCTTATCTATTATTTTGTATTCCAGTGACGATCCATGAGATCTAACTGACGATTATCATATCTTCTTCCAGTATTTATTGTATTTCCTGCTTTTTCCAACATTATATATATATCAGTGAGCTGTGTTGTCCTTATTTCGCATGCATTGTTTTATACTGCTAAACACATAACAAACTAGAACACACATGAAAAAACAACCGAGCATCTTCACATAGTTACTCAAACACAGTCAGAAACCCCCATAGTATCAGATTCAGTAGCCAAATTGTATGTTCAACATTAGATATCCAGATCAACTGGATCATGGATATTTCAGTGGTATCAGAGATTTAGTCCTAACAACCTATAACTAAAGACGATGAGTGCAGCAGAAGACCCATATGGTTGTGAGCACGTAGCTGACGAATATGTCACTTACAACAAGCAGAAGGAAAGAAGGCGTAGGCTTGAATTTCCTCCTTTCCCTCCCAGTTCAGACGAAGAAGAAGAGGCACACAGAGAAGTAGAGAGAAGAGCAGAGCGTGAGGCTGAGTGTGAGGCAAAGAAGATGCTAGGAGATAGATATCAGTGAACAGAGGGCAGTGGTAAGGCCCCCATGGAACCATAGGCAAACTTCATGCAGGTTATCAATGATATGTTAGCTAGTCAGGGGACCATGTCTGAGTCCTTGGCTCAAGTGGCTGATAGATTGGCTATGGTGGGAATCCAAGGCACACAAGCCCCACATGCAGCATATGCGAACTCATGGGTAGGCAGTAGGCCCCAGTCACCCATTCACACATACACCTCTACGAGTAGGATTCTCTGACCTTTGTTTCTTAGTTTCCAGAGGGCACCCTCAGTAGCAGCACAAATGCCGATAGCACAGAGACTGCCCACTCACACAAAGGACATTGTAGAGTGTCGGAGGGAGTGTTCCGCATTGGGCTGTGACTTCCATTAGGATTTGACCCTAGTCGATTATTGTGGACTCAGACTCATGAAATTCCCTAGAGATCCACAGAGAGGAGGGCCGCAGTAGCAACAGGGGCATAACATTGATTTCATCCGAAAAGTTAGTAAACTCACCATACCTTCTTTCGACGGATCATCCAAATGCACCGCTAGAGCTTGGGTACAGAAGCTAGACACCTACTACAAGCTCAACCAGATGACCGAGTTAGAGGCCATAAGTTTCTCTACCTTACACTTGGAAGGTGAGGCACACAAGTGGTGGTATCATGGATTGGTGACATTGGGCCATAGTCGCATCACCTCCTATAGAGAGTTCACAGAGAGACTCATGGATAGATTTGACAGGAGGGATCCAGAGATCCATTTCATATATCTAGCCCAGTTGAGACAAATTGGCACAGCAAAGGCATTCATCTCAGAATTTCAGAGGGTAGCAGTGGTAGTGACAGATATATATAAGCCCCAGCTGATCATGTTATTCACAGAATGGCTCATAGAACCCTTGAGAGGATGGGTGAAGGCATATCAGCCTCACACCTTGTAGGATTCCATCCTACGCACTAGATATTTGGCAGACTCCGTGCCGAAAACTAAACCTTTTACAAAACCCTTTGAACCACAGAGAGACAAGGATCAAAAGAATCCTCAAAGAGAAATGAAAGGGTAAGCCCAAGCTAGATGATGATACGAGATGAGAGTTGATGCAGAAGAAGCTTTGCTTCTCTTGTAGAGACCCATGGGTCCAAGGGAATAGATACATGGGAAAGGGACAGATCCACTACATTGAAGTGGAATCAGGTAGTGAGGATGAGGATGAGGATATTGGGGCACAGGCAGATAATGATTCAGAGGATGAGACCACTCATGAGCCAGAGCAGCAGTCGAAGAAACCTCAGATACCGGCAGGGGAAGAGCCCAAGGAGGAGACAAAACCTCGTAGAGAGGTGAAAGGGGGAACCATAGCCACCCTTTCAAGATTACCCAGGTACAACACTATTAGGCTTAAGGGAATTGTACAGGGGCAACGCATGACCGCTTTGGTTGATGGTGGGGCCACCCACAACTTCATAGATGCATCCTTAGTAGCCAGGAGGGGGTTATGCACTGAGGATTTTGAGGGATTCCATGTAGCAGTGGGAAATGGATACACGATGACATGTTTGGACATGATACCAGACATAGAGGTCAATCTAGGCAACTACGCCTTGAAAGACACCGTCTATGTAGTTGACCTATCAGATACTGATGTCGTGTTGGGGGTATAATGGTTATATTCATTGGGGGAGATTGGGTTCAACTATCAAACGTTTACCATGAGCTTCAGAGATTCCAGTGGATCGAGAGTTGTGCTAAGAGGCATGTCTACAGGGGCACCTTGAGAAGTATTGACAAAGAGGATGGAGCAGATTTTTCATCACGATGATGTGGCCTACGCAACAAAGTGTTTGATCACCACGCGGAAGGATTCAGAGGGTAGGGAGCATTACCATCTACATATAAAAGAACTTTTGGGCTAGTATGAGCTAGTATTTGGGCTGATACCACTAGGGAGACTGCCCAATAGGAGATTTGAGCACACGATTTAGTTAGAGGCAGGGGCTGCACCAGTGATCACAATGCCCTATAGGCATGCCAATAAATTCAAAGACGATATTGAGAAAGCAATCAAATAATTTCTTGCAATGGGGCACATCAGGCCCATCATGAGTCATTTTTCATCTTCAGTCATTCTGGTACTGAAGAAGGATGGCATGTTATGGATGTGCATCGATTACAGAGCACTCAACAAGAAAATGATCAAGAATCGGTACCCCATTCCATGCATAAATGAGATGATGGACGAGTTACATGGGGCAGTTTTCTTCACTAAGATTGATTTACGGTCAGGATACCATCAGATCGACATCAGGGAGAAGGACATTGAGAAGACAACATTCCGATGCCATTTTGGACACTTTGAGTTCTTGGTCATGCTGTTTGGATTGAACAACGCACCGACCACTTTCCAATCTTGCATGAACCACATCTTTGGAGGATAGTTGAGGAAGTACCTTCTAGTATTCCTCGATGATATATTTATCTACATCAAGACATGGGATGAGCATTTGGCACATTTGGGGGAGGTCTTGGATATTATGCAGGCACAGTTGTTATATGCCAAGGAGTCCAACTGTGAATTTGGCATGAGAGAACTACTGTACTTGGGGCATATCATGAGTGAGCAGGGATTATAGGTTCATCAGAAAAAGATCAAGGCCATTTTGGATTGGCCAACGCCAAAGAACCTCATGGAGCTAAGAGGATTCTTTGGTTTATGCAGTTACTACAGGCGGTTCATAAAGGGATTTTCACAGTTGGGAGCACCACTCACAGACTTGACCAAGAAGGGTGATTTTTAATGGACAGAGGAGTCACAATAGACATTTGACAAGATGAAGGAGGTTATGAGCACATGCCATGTTCTATCCCTTCCAGACTTCTCGAGGTCATTTGTCTTAGAGTGTGATGCATCAGGGGTGGGGATTGGAGCATTTTTGATGCAAGGGGACCAACCCATTGTGTTTGAGATCAGGAAGCTCAACGAGTTAGAGAGACTCTATCCTATTTATGACAAGTAAATGCTAGCGATCATGCGTGCCTTAACCAAATTCAAGCAGTATCTGGTAGGCAACATATTTGTAGTGAAGACTAATAATAACAGTCTCAAGTATTTCCTAGATCAGAAAGACCTCAGTGAGAGACAACAAAAGTGGGTCTCACAGATCCAAGACTTTGAATTTGACATTGAGTATGTCAAGGGGAAAAGGAATATCATAGAAAATGCCTTGTCCAGGAGGCCATCAAGATGTTCGATGATGGACATTTGTACAAATTGGAAAGCTCATTTGTTGGTGGAGTACTCCAAAAACAAATTTTATTGTGAGGTGATGGATGGATAGGTGGTTGATTATAGATACCAAGTTCTTGATGACATCATTTTCTACATGGACCGGATCTACTTGGTTCCAGAATCTACCATGAAGGGGAAAATTCTGAAGGTGTGTCATGATTTGCCTACAACAGGGCATCAGGGGTAATTGAAAACATATAGGCAGATCAAGAAGAGATTCTTATGGAAGGGTATCAAGGATTATGTCTTGAAACACATCTGGGAGTGTACGACTTGTCAGCAGAACAAGTCTGAGTAGACACACCCCGTACGACTGCTACAACCACTACCCATTCCAGAGCAGAAATGGGAGAGCATTTCTATGGATTTCATTACAGGACTTCCGCAAGTGCAGAGTAGGGACTGTATATTTGTGGTGGTCAACATGATGACAAAATTTGCACATTTCTTTGCCATACCCATGGACTACAAGGCCATACAGGTAGCAGAGTTGTTTTTAGGGATTTGTTCCAGTTGCATGGTTTACCTAGGCAGATAGTCAGTGATAGAGATGGGCGCTTCATCGGGGCATTTTGGAAAGAGCTTTTTAGGTTGACAGACACAAAGCTAGCTACGAGTACCAACTACCACCCACAGACAGATGGATAGACAAATATCGTCAACAAATGGGTGGAGGGGTATCTTAGGAAATATGTGGGGGGGAAGCAGTGCACATGGGTGAGATGTTTACTGTTAGAAAAATAGGACCGTGGAGCAATAAAATAAAACAAATGCGAAAACAAAACACAGAAGATACACAATACAATAGAGACACAGATTTACGTGGTTCACCCAATGTGGCCTACGTCCACCAGATAAATTGCCAGGAACTTCCTTTATTATTATCCAACATATGAAGGGATACAACCTACAACAAACCCACTGTAACTTCCTCTTCTTTTTCTCATAGTATCCTATCTCATAATACATTATTCACCATCAACCATAACCGCAATACATTTCCCTCATAAAAGAGGGTTTCCTTCTAGGGAAAAAAAACCCTAACATAATCTCTATCGTTAGATTTGTGACCTTATAATGAACGGTCTAGATTTACAATGAAATTAAAATATACATTTACAAGGCAATTTTTCCTTTGGGGGCCTGCTTTCCCCCAGACCCCCCAGCCGAGGGGATAGCCCCCCCAGACCCCGCAGAGGGGGTACCCCCCCTCTACACTTCCCCGCGTGGAAGAGTGTACATACTTCTAGGGTGTAAATACTTCATGGGGTATAAACACGGCTGAAAGTAAAAGACCTCTAAATCAGGAAGATAATCAGGCTCC